>JANITW010000236.1:7908981-7921440 GCA_027564335.1 Erythroxylum williamsii
TAGATAATTATTATATATACAAATAATTAGAATATAATAAAGATATATATAACGGGTAAGATATAAAAAAAGCTCAATTAAATAAACTACAATTGTACAATATGACAATGAACAATTTTGTGATTTTTAAAAAATTTAGGGACTATTTTAGACATTTAAAAAATTACCCGAAACAGTACCCGATATTAATCGATACTGGTACAATATTGTACCAGAACCCAATCTGGTACCAAGTTCGGTACGGTATTCATAACATTGCTTAATTGATAATGGATGTTTCAATCAAACATCACATCCTTAAATCATCAACTTTAACTTTTTCAAAGACTTAGCGTTTCATATCTAATATGAATCTTACTAATCAATCTAATTAGAATTATTGAAGTAAGTCACCATACTACATATTGCCTTATATAATATCTCATACTATATATTTCTCCTTACACAAAATCACACTCTTATGAATTTAGTTTTCGATACATTTATTAGAGAATCTAATTCCTTATAGATAACCAAAAACTTTAAAACTCACCACCTCAATCTCATCAAAGTGTTTCAGTATTCTTAATGCTTAGTTTCTACTTAGATTTAAACTATTTGGTCTTTTAAAAATATCTAGTTCAATATTTCGCTTAATACATATGACAATATCATACAAAGTGATTAGTAATCTACTAAAATATAGGTATCATCCATTTACGAATTGTTATTCGATCAAATACATCAAATGTATAAGTTTAAAAATTTAATACCATCATCATCCTTTCAAAACAAAGTTGATTTAGTTATTCTTCAACTTTCATTCCTTTTATACGATTCATAATAAAAGGATGTATATATTCTTGTATGTAACTTTGCGATTCTTATCGTGTTCATTTAACCAACATAACATAAAAGGATAGTCTCAGTTATTCAACTTTGTATTTTTATCATTTATGTTAAGCATAAGTCTCCTTTGATCCAATGTATACAAACTATTAGTATAAAATTGGATTAACTATCTTTACTTAATAATTTATTTCTTATCGTGCATTGAATATTATAATAATGTTAAATCAAAATTCAGTATCATATATTCATAAGCATAAACAAGAAATATATATGATCTTTGTCATATCATGTATGAGCAATAAAATTCAAGAAATCATTTTTCTTCCGATGACAACTATTATCATATTATAACAAATTCCTTTAGTTATAGTTCACAATGACGCTTTTAGTACCGTAAATTGAATTAAACAATTTCATCAAAGTACTATACCTTTTGGTTCTACCCTGTACAACCTATCGCATCTTACTGTTATGATTTGACATGTATCTTACGTGTTGTTATCAAAGTTTATGAGATACTAGTCAACTCAAAATGTTAATATATTTTTTCATCCATATGATTTGACATATCTTTAAAACTTTAACATCAAATCCTCAACAAAGATTTATAAAAAAATTACATAATAGACATACAGCTTTTTATCTAAAATAAATTATGTCAAAAAAATAAGTTAACTAAATCTTAATATTAACTATAATAAATAAAATAAATTCTACTCAGAACAAAATATAAACGAAAGAAAATTAAGTAATTGATTATATGTCATGACTACCAAATAATATCATGATTTAAATAATGTATTTGATTACTCCCACTATTTTATTTGAAATAATAACCCTCACAATTATTTAAAAAGGTTACCCTAATCTTTTTAATGGGTTATGATCACAATCAAATTTAATTAATCTTGAGTTTACTCAACAGACCAAATAAACTTAAATTAGGTACATAACAAATATCAATCACATCTCATGTGACTCGTAGATCCATTAGATGCCAAGTCTTGTCGTAACATATCTTATATTTTATTCCTAACTCTGCCTTTAAATTCATGTGATTATGAGTTTGTTCATCCAAATCATACAAATTTAGTTAAGTAGAACCACTGTTATAAGACTAAATATATTTGAGTTAAAGCGAACTTGAGTTTGCTCAACAAACTTAATAATAAGCAAAATTCTAATTTATTCTTATAACAATAAAAGGAAACAAAATTATGTTCAAAACATGCATTTAATATTTTAGACTAGGGATTTAATTGTATTCATCTCATCAAACATAAATTTGCAAGTAAAACATCAAAAATTTAAAACATAAAATTCAACATGCATAATATATAAAAACATATATTCAAATATGTAACTTACGGACTCATAATCAAATTATATACATAAAATATCAAGTTTCGTTTGATTCTAATTATTGATCTTCATAATCTAAAATAATTTTTTAAACCTTTTGGAAATATTAAATTAGATCAAGCTCATTGATTTTTGGGTAGATTAAAGAAATGTATTTTGATTTAAAAATAATTTTCAAATTTAATTAAAAGTTATTTCTAATTATCTTGACTCATTTAACAAATTTTATTAAAATAATTTTCAATAAATTATACTTCTTACTTATTATAGTTTAGAAAAACTCCTTTTTCAAAATTTAACAAGAGATTTTAATCTGTTTAGAAAATTATTTCTAATCTAATTAGAAATCACTTTTTCTTAATTAGAGAACAATTTTCTAATATTAAAAGGAAACTACTTTCAAAGTTAAATAAAACATTTTAAAATTTCAATAAGAAAGTCCTTAATGTTATTTATTTAAAGGTTAATTCTTAATTAATTAGAAAATCTCTCTTTAATAAATTAAAAACCTATTTTCAAAATATTAAGGAAAGCACATTTTTATTAATTAATAAATGAAAACACATTTCAAAATTTAACTGAAAAATCAAGAAACTTATTATTTATAAATAAAGAAATAATTTTTAAATTAACGTAATAATAATTCTCTAAACAAATAACGCGACAAATTTAATTTATTTCTATCAAATTGAAACAAATAAATTTTATAAAGAAAAATATTTTGTAATTACTTAAAAAAGAACTATTTAAAATTTAGGAGTTTAATTAATTAATTTCATTCTAATTAAAAATAATTAATTTAAAATTTAGAAGCAAATTTTCAACAATTTAAATAGGAACTAATTTAATTATTAATCTTAATCACATTAAGAAAAATAATTGAAATAATTATGGAATTGATTTTTGAATTTTAAAATAAATTTAAAATTTTGTTTGGTATAAAATTTAATTTAATCAAGTCTAGAATACAATATTCTATACTTGAAAAATAATTCATTCGGATTACATTAATCGTATCTCCAAAAAATCTCCAAACAAACCATGTTTTTAGTTTATGTTACATTAACCCTGTAATCAAACAAGACAAATCTTACCATAGTGTCTAAACACTCTATTCTAACCTTAGAAGAAGTTTATCCCAATATTAGGATGCCTTTATCCTTGTAGCCAAATATTCATGTTCTTTATCAAAAAGCCCCTAACACCCTAGTGCCGCCACACAAAAAAGTTGCTGTCGCCTTGCTCTAGCCTCTACCATTTGCCAGCGTTGCCATCCTTGCCGCCGTATGAAGTTACTGAAGAGCCTAACACTTCTGCAACCAACGACCACTGTTGTTATGTTCTCCACTGCCAACTCCTGCAAGCAACACAGCCATTCAAGCTGCTATGGACGTTGCACCTCCTACACGCATGGCAACTACTTTCACGCCATGCTTACCTCCAACAACGTAATAGTTGCACCACCTTCAACCATCCTTGCCTGACCACACTTCACCGCTGAAGCACCAAAAGTGCGTTGCTAACTCTTGCTCGTTGTTACCGTCTGTGGCTTCCCAGATCAGACGGCTCACTCACCACCTTCAAGCTCTACCGTAGACTGCTGCATTTATCAACTTCTAGACCGCATCTCCATGTGTCTTCAATAGTAGTACGTCAGGCTATCGGAAAAGCCATCATAGACCACAACTAGCCATTCAAAGGCAACCGCACTCTCATCTGAACCTAATTTTACTAACAACTCAGAAATTTATCTCGAGCTTTTATTGTTCTGGACTTTTAATTTCTAGAGTATGAGTCTTATAAATATGAATTTTTCATAATCTGGGTGTCCAAAGATGCTAACTCTGAGCATTTCGCATTTGACTTTTAGGTTTCTAAATTATGAATTTCACATTGTATTGGATGTTTAATAATTCATACAACTAATTTTACATCAATTGTTCGTAATTCTTAATTTGAACTTTTTATAATATAATTAATTGGAACTAAATATGTTTTTTAGAGCTTATATTTCAATTCCAAAATTCAAGATGAGTAATAATCAAATAATTATTAATCAAATTATAAAATTAAAATTGACTTTGACGCCATTGTTAGAAATTCAATATATGGTCGCACACAGTGGAATAATTACAAAACTTTTTCGTTTGAATTCTTAAAAGTCAAGATTATCAAAATTTTATAAAATGATTAATATGTAAATCTTAATAAAACGTGATCCGTAACTTACACCTTATTCTGAAACTTGATTATTTTTTTATTATATCTTTTGAAATGTTTTCAAAATCAATCAATTTCAATTACCATAGTCGCACAAGTGTTCAATCTCTAAAGGTATCTAGAGAATTCTGTAACTACTGTAGAGAAGGTTAAGCAAAGAGTACTTGTTCCTTTAAAACTTGAGTCTATTTATAATAAGCTTAGGGTATTTTAATAATTTAATTGAAATTAAATTAAATAGAATTACAAATAATTCTCATTAACTACCTATTATGCCTAAATAAGATATAATATCTCATATTAACAATTATTTATTAAATATCACACATATAATTAAAGTTTTTCAAACTTTATAATCAGGTCCAACTTTATTAAATTTTTTTCTCTTCGACTTATTCTTTATATGTGACTTATTAGGTTCTCAAATATATTGAAAATGGATACAAATTATAACCATAATTCATATTTAAAATTAGATAAATTAAACTCCCTTAATTTATCTTTATTTCTCTAGTTAAATAATTTATATCTTAGATCAAGATTAACGTTTAACAACATATTATAATCATCCAAATATTTAAGAATGTCAAAGTATTTTTGACTAACCTTTCCATACATGATTTTTTTTCGTATAATTCATTCCTTTCATCATATAATATTTCGATTAGACACGAAGCATAAAATTAATGTTTACTTTATTTTGAGTATAATTATATTAGTTCTCAACTATTAACTATTGATTCAATTAATTACATTTGTAAACCATTTACAAAATGTCATTTCATCTTGGTCAAAGATTTCCCGAATCAATACTAATCGAGAATAATAAAACATTATCTCTGATTACTTTTAGGTGATGAATCTTATCTCGATCACTCAACTACTTCTCTATAGTTCACACTATATCTAATGACTGCCGATTGAGCTATCCTTGACTATAACAAGTTATAAGTAGTATCAAAACATAACAATTCCTATACAAGATAACTTTAGAAATTTCAAGTCAAATGATCACTTATATAGTCATTATAATAAGAATTTCTATGGATATACAAGTAATGTTTCAAATGGATTTCTCATATAGGGTTAGTTCGGTGAACTTGTACTCTAACAAGCACTCATATGTTTATTTAAATATTTCCATACTTTAGTCTATGAGATCGACTACTTCTGTCATGAAAAAAATAACGTACGTTAGTATTTTGATATTTTATTAATGTTCAGTTTTAATAAAACATTGACTAGGAACAATTTAGAGAAAATATATAAAAGCAATATGAATCTCATTATAATTTCATTTGTAGTGTATATTTATCTCATAAATTTTATCATATATATCTAAATATGTATAAAATAAAGAACATTTTAAAATTATTTTGTCACTAAATTACAGTCAATCGATTAGTGGTACCGCATAAACTGACAAAAAATTACCTACAATAATTAGGTAATAGTTTTCATGATTTAATTATTTCCTTATTTCTTAATAAATAGTAAATAAATTAAAATAAATTTGATATATGTTATAACTTGAGATAATAACCATAGTTAAGACAATTTTATGAACGACTGATTAGACTTAAAGAGTTTGGTTTAAGAGCAACATATGCATTATCTTCAAATAAAGTTGAAACTTTCCATTAACTTAGATCTTTCAATTTTGCAACATCATCATCAAGTAACATTGGCATACACATTATGAAATAATTTCATTTTAAAATGAATGTTGAAACTAGTTGTATGCCACTTTGTACAACATGGGGGAATATTTAAGGCTTTACTTTTCAACATGCTTTAATCATTCTAACCACTTAATGCATGCATCCATCAACTTTTTCTTCTTTTCCTTTTTGATAATCTTCATTCTTAAGGAAAAATTCGAACATACGATTTCTAAGCAATCCCTTTCAACTCTAGACCTTGCATTTAGTAGGATATAGCATACCCTGAGGCTTCTATGATTGGCTTCATAGGGAGGAATTGGAGGAAAATAATAGGCATAATTTGATTTAAAATACACGATCTACAAGTTATTATATATACTTATAATTTATTCATTGTTAAAAAAATAAGAAATTTATATAAAATGATATCACAAATTGCAGATCTAAAATCTCTCAACCATAATATTTATGAAATTGAGGTTAAAACTTTTGAAAATTCAATTAATTAAAGGATAATTAACTTTTTATTAATCACTTGAATGGAGTTGTGGGTCTAATTTATCCTTTTCTTCTGTTTTTCTTTTTCAAGTTAATAACCCTTTTGGTTAGATTTTTGTTTTGATTATTTACTAATAAAAAACAAAACACTTTTCCAAAGAAGAGTGTTTCAAGGATATGATTTTTATATATGTTTGAATCCTACTTTCTCTAGCTTCTCTTCTTTATACTTTTGATATGATATATACATATATGTTTGAATACTACTTTCTCTAGCTTCTCTTCTTTATCCTTTTTTTTTGGTTTTAACCCAAAGTTAGTGACCATTTCCTACTAAACAATTAATGCATTTAATAGGTGGTATGGGATGAGATATTGAGATCTAATCTAATACTTAAACACTTTTCATAATATAATCTTCTTAACAGTTTGGGTGTTGTATGCAATATGCAGACGTCCTTATTCATTTGACAAATCAATACAAATGTTTTTGTGTGTTCTAACAGTCCCACATGTAAAACCTACTACGGATTATCATGGAAAAGGGTTGGCGGCCATGGCCATGCCATTTCCATTAACTCTGAAAAGAAAACTAGTTTATGCGCAAATCACCAAAAGAAAAGCTCACTCTACTCCTTTCAAAGGCAATTTAACAAGTTGAAATGTTTTTGTTAGACTCGTGTGAGTGTGCACAAACTGACAGTCATAGAACTGGTTGTTCCCACCTTAAACTTCTTTATCTTATGTTATTGTTCAAGAGTGCTCTGCTCTTAGCCACCCCGATGGAATGGGCTTTTTGTCAAAGTGGTGGAGCCCTGTGTCTCGCGTTGGCCGGTGGTTAGGTCAGATGTCGTTTTCCGTTGCAACTTCAAAGCTTTGATTGGGCTCATCAATTTAGACTTGAGATGCCAAGGTAACCCACATATTAACTCCTTGGAAGTTGTCAGAAACTCGTACATTTTCTTTTTTAATGTTTCAGTAACATGATTTGTATTTCTCTTCAGACTAGGCCACGTTCATCCAAATTCTGCCTCACGCTTCTCTTTGTTTAGAAAGAAAAAGAAACAAACATCACCTGGGTCCTATGTGCTCAGATTTATCCTAATCTGATCAAAGTTTCCCCATTTGTCTGCTGAAATTTCCAAGTTACACGGTAACACTTTTGGTGTATTTTTCCAAAAATCACTCCCTTTTGCAAGCATAAAATGGCAATTGCATGCCTGTGGAGTCATATTTTGGGATGATTTGATATCAAACCTACTGACGTTTAGAAATCGAAATTCGAGACTTGCATGCAAAAAGACACTTTGGTAATAGCCAATGAACTAAAAGAAAGGTTGAAAGATACCAAATTTCTTTTTTTTTTTTCCTTGGACAAGAAGCAGAGAAAGAGATTGTTAACTGTTGGAAAATATCTGCCGAACACTGTACCTAACTTATGTCATGATCTCAGATACATCATACAGTACAAAAGGGATTGGACGGTAGGCATGTCTCTTGTGGGGAGAGGTTCGACTGTTGCATATTATTAGTTTATGTTCAGTTTTTCTACTTTCCTACAGGAGTTTCTGTTTGTTTCATGGGAAAATATGGGGCCTGGTCTATCTTTTAAAGTGATGGTGCAACCACGTTTGATTTTAAACCTGCTGGCCCTTTTCTAATTATTGGGGTTACTTTTTAAAATAAAATTTGGATTTTTTTTTTCCCTCTTAGGCGGATATTGACTTGTAAGTATAGGAACCAAGAACCCTAATTATTGAAGCCTCCTCATGTTTTTCTGGAATGACGATCATGAAGCTCAGAAATGGGACCATGGTTGACTCAGTCTTATGTTGAAACTTGTGAGCCTTTTCATACATACAAAGGAAGTGGATGACCATGCATGGGTAGTTGCCAATCTCACAAGCAAAAATGCAATTCGGTTTAGAACTCTTGCAGCTTCACTCAGGCAACCCACTGTTAGCAACTTCGTTTTTTAGTGTACGTAGCACTGGCGAAAAGCAATGACCGGAGAAAATTCAATGTTGGAATGTAATTAATTTCGCTTATGAGGATTTCTTATTGCCTAAAAAGCCTCATGGATGGCAAATGAATTTTGAGATCAACCAAGTGGTTATCATAATTGCATTATATAAAGTATTTATTAATATTTTGCATTATTATTATTATTTTGCATTACACGTAGGTTTACGAAAAATGGTCTCTTTATTAAGTAAAAATAAAATTACATATTATTGGACCTCTTTAGATCAAATGTTTCGGTAGAATTCTTATTGAGTGTTATTATTGTTACCATAATAATTAGCAAACTCATTAATATATTCTCATTTTGAGCTCGTTGGTTCTATTGACAGGTCATAACCCACTTTGTGAGTTTAGATGACTAAAGGTAATCTTGGAATTGCTTTAAGGATGATTAAGCCCCTTAATTTAGTCATTAGTTGCTTTTGTGAAGAGTTTTTTTAATCACTTATTACATATAAAAATAAAATATATCTTAATGTTTAAAATTTGATATTTTCTTTTTGCATAGGATTTGTAAAGTAGGCTCAAATCTTCAGTTATGTGTCACCTCACGTGCTAGCTTTACTTGAAGATATTTTGGCATGAAAGGTCCAACCACGGGTTAGTATTAAAATGTCAGCCCGATAAGCCCAATCTTCAATGATATGCGTCTCCGTTGGTTGGGCTCACGTTTAGTCTACATTGGTTGGGCTCAACGAGTGTAACGCATTTTCATGTGGAAGAACCTATATGGTTATTTTTTTAAAAAAAGTAAATTTTAAATTGGTTTACTTTTTGGTTTAATTTTAATTTGTCTTTTTTATTTATTTTAATGACTTTTATTTTTAAAAGTTCAGTAGTTTATTAATTAATTGGTCTATTTAATAAAATAATTAAAATTTATAAATTAAAATAAGCAAATTAATTTTTATTTAACAATTTCTTTTTTTAATCAAACTTTAAATTCTTCTATTAGTAAATACAGCTTCTTTAATTATATTTCAAAATTTTTAATTTTATTCAATATTTAATCAATTTTTATGACGGTCTAATACTAATTAAATCTTTTAAAACTTAAACCTCTTGTTTTATTAATTTAACTTTCGATTTGTTTTTTAAAACATTGGATTCAATCTAACTAAATAGTATGTTTTAAGGATTCAATCTGGGACTAAACCCAAAACCTCTAATAATTTAAATAAGAATGCTTATGATGTATAAAACACATAAGAAAAATATTTAATAATTAGTTGTGATTAGTATTTGAATAATAAGTCTATAGATGGTTAATATTGTATTTAGATCATTGTATTATTTAAATCTTTAATTCTGAAAACTAAATTTGATTTTATACAAACAATTATTTTGTATTTAGCGAAAGTTTTAAGAATTATTCTTTACATTAATTTTTTTTATTTCTTCTTTTTTTAATTATTTTGTATGGTATCAGGTTTTTAATAAATAGAGAGAGATAACAACTAATAAACACACACAAAGTTGGAAGTTCCATCTGTCATTTATATGCTCGATCATACTACAGACTTACCTCAATCATCTGCTCTGGCTACATGAGACTATGTTCTAGTCACCCATACTACAGAAGAAAACTCCTCATAATAAATCATTTCAAACTCGACATACTTGTTGGGGGACTTCGTAGCAAGCATACCAGTTGGGCATGTTGCTTTTGTATATACACTTAAAACGAGTGCTTATTTAAGGGTAATGGAAAAAAAGGTATGGATATGGAATAAAAACTATATTTGGTATCAACAAAGATAATACTTTCATTCTTCCATTTTCAGCAATACTCCATTCTTTTAGATTACAAGAAGAATGAAATTCATCGTTGGCTATACTCTATTATTATTCCTTATTATATTCATTCTTATTCTCATTCTTATTACTCTCAGTTAACCCAGCGCCTCCAAGTTAAATTCAATCCTAACTAGATTCTAGGTCATATAAATGTGTTTTTCTTGATTATTTAGTATCAAAGTAGCGATACAGATGCGACAACCCTAAAAATAAGAACAATTGATACAAGGAATAGGTTAATGAAGACCATATTAAGAAGCAAGGATGTGTACGAGCTCAATATGATCACACCTAATTTTATGGACACAAGGAGAGAAAGATAACTATTTAAATTGTGTACATGGATGATATTGGGAGTTTCATTCTATCAAAGAAAATATATGCTCGACCTACCATAAGAAATTGGTATGATAAGGTGAAAATTGGTTGAATCTCCTAATATGAAGTTAGGTGATAAGAAACAAGCAATCCATTGAATTGAGAAAATTTTCAGAGATTGATAGGTAAACTAATTCATCTGTCACATATAAGACTTGATTGACATTAATTTTGCATTAAGCTGCATTAGTTAATTCTTGCACGCTTCAATTGAGGAACATATGGCAACATCAAATACCAAGATGTCTTAAACAAACTTTAGGTATAAAATTATCCTTTAAAAATATCTCTAACCATATGGTTATGATAGAACCAAACATATTGAGATATATCACAACTTTATCAAATAAAAGGTTAAAGATAAAAATACATGTATCGAGTATGTTCCAACTTCTGTCAACCAACTAAAACTGTGAATAAAATTTTTTAAAATTTTGCTTTAATAAGTTATTAGATAAATTTAGACCGTTTAATATATACAAAAAGAGATTATAAGAAAATATTTAATAATTAATTATAATTATTCTGAAAATGATAGGTCTATGCATAATTAGGATTGTATTTAGCTAATTATATTTTTTAAATCCTTAGTTATTCTATAATTAATAAAAATATGCTTAAGATATTTATCATCCATAGCAGCTCTTTATTATCTCTTTCCTTTCGTTATCTTTTACATGTACATCAGTACGAGGATTAACCAACCCCACCCAATGATGTGGATATCGTACCGTTCCGGCTTGAAAACGGTACCGAAATGGCTATAGAAGTACCGGGCATGAATTCCGGTCGATACTAGCCGGTACCGTCATTACCTGATTTTCCGAGGCCATTCGTAAAAAACACCTGCAGGGACTATTTTGCAAATAAAAAAATTTAAACCTAAATCTATCTACTTACCCGCCCCGACTCTCCCTCTCTCAATCTCTCTTCATCTTCTTCTCTCCCTTCCGCCGTCCCAACTCCCGCCTGTCGCGCCTCCGGCCTACCTCACCGCCTGCGTCGCCTCGCCTTCGGCCTTTAACCATCGTCCACGCCCGAAGACGTCCACCACACACCATCTTCGCACACCGCACACCGCACACCGCACGCTCGAAGACGTTGCCGCCTGCAGCCTGCTGAGGTTCACCGTCCGGCGTCCACCGCACATCGTCCGGCCTTCTCCGTCGTCCTCCTCGCGCTCGCACACTACACATCGTGCGACACCACACACCGTTAACCTAGATTTTTGTTTTGGTGAAGACCGATTGATTCTTGATTTTGGTTTAATTTTTCATGACATTTAGAAATTTATGATTGTTTGATTGTGTTGGTTGTTGGATGATGGTGAATTTGGGGTTTAAAATTGGTGGTGTTGTGGTGGATTTGGGAAAAATTTTAAAGTTGATTTCGGTGTTGGATTTGGGGAAAATTGTGAAATTGATTTCGGTAGAACAAAGTGAAATGTGAATGTTAAAGTCTTGAAGATGTTTTCAGTTGGCATTTTATATTTTGAAAATAGATTGGTCATTTTGCATTTTGGAAATAAATTGGTCATTTGGTCTGAATCCGATTGAAAATTAAATTTAGAAATTGAAATGGTGATTGTGATTTAGTATATTTTAAGATATTAATATTGAATTGTTGAATTATTGATGAATGAGATTGAATTTGAGTTTGTGCAATTGCATTTGAGATTGAGTTT
>JANITW010000236.1:7923919-7952516 GCA_027564335.1 Erythroxylum williamsii
ATTTTAACTTCTCTAACTTTCAATGGTCATCTTAATTAATGTTTGGTATGACTAGGATCTTCCTAATGTTTCAAAAAGTTATACTACACTACCTAATTCAACCCCAGTCAATTTGAACTAATCATCATAGGGCCAATATGAAGTTGAGAAAACATCAATTGATTTTGATTTTTGTGTCTATTCTCACCTTTTGGTTTTGTTTTCATTTGGAAATTTGATTTGCATGCTGCACTTTGACTCTCTAGTAAGATTTTCAGAATACAATTTGCATGATTCAAAAAGTCATTGTTTTTGACCCAAGCACGAATAATCGAATCAAAACATAAAGTAGTTGTGTTTAATATGACCATTCATCATTCATCGAGGGCATCTTGGAATGAATTCCCAAACAAATGGTGGAAGCAAGAAGAATCAGTTCTCTAATAATGGGGAGATTTTGGGACAGAACATGAAACACACACAAACCTTCGACAGGCATATGATGCATGCACTAGCTGTCATAGGACATGAAATTGAAACAAATTAATTAGTTATTGGTATTGGTTTGACATTAAAAAGGTTTTACGGTTGGACTAAGTCAGTGCCCTGTAGTTCACGGACCGACTTCCCACACCAAACTGCTGTTACTGTTAGTCATATGCCCTCGTCTATTCTCTCACAATTATGATCCTTGGATTCAAAAGGTGGAATGTCTATTTTAGGCGCCCCATAATTTGGCCTGATATTATATGAGGGAGGTAAATCACGATTTGATTTCAGCCAATTTTTCAAAAAGACGATCCAATATTTGGTGCCCACAAGGAGTCATCATATTGGATGAGCTCTCACACCTCATCTCATCTTATGATGTGTATGTTAACTTGAGACAGTTTTAAGTGGAACCAAATCACGTGCCTTTACAGCCAATGGAAACCCTTTTTGACAAGATTCAACGTTACATATACATATATAATCTCGTCTGTAAAGTAAATTACAATACCTTAAGCTAGCAATGTGAATGTGACGTGATTAAGAAGATTGGTCTATGGCGGAGGTACGGTGCACATCTAAGTAATGAGTGAGGTGATAGGAATTGAAATTGAATGGTGCCCGAGGACAGAAGCAGTCTCCGGTGTCCCACCAGACGGTGGAAAATAGAGGCAACCTTACATGGCCTTTGGTTTTATTATAAGAGCGAGCTCAATTATTTAGCATGCCTTGTTTGCCTTTGCTATCTCTCTCTTTTGTGGTTTCAAATCAACGATTTGTTCCTTCTTTTAGAAAAATCACATCACTGCCATTTGTTCAATGATTCCAATCAAATTGAAGCTTATTTGGCCAAATTGATATAAATATTAGTTTAATCAATTCATTTTTGAATTAACTTACCAAAATATATAAAAATTAAACATCACGCGAAGCAGGGATTCAGCTACTCTCAGGGCAATCGCTGTCCTCCCAGCTTTACCTGATGCTACTACGTGAATGGTAAACATGGAAGCTTCTAGTTTAAAGAGAGACCATGGAGAAAAGGTGAAAGCAGCTGTGAAGCCAAGCAGGTATTCACCAGTAAAACAACAGTTTTGTTCCTAATTAACGCTACAGTTTTACCTGAAACTAATAATTTCTGTAAATATATATGTAACGAACGAGGCGAGACTGGCCAATTTCACGACAGTGAAAAATTGTAAAGCACTCCAGTGTCTTGACTCACCCTCGTGTCAGAACCTTGGAAAAGTCTCGTTTTTTACTTGCGTTGCGTATGTATGAAGAGAATAGCAGACATGATCCACCCCATCTGGCTGGGGTTGGAAAAGAAGAGAGCTTCTCCCGGCAAACGCAGTCTATTCATTGCACAGTCTACAAGTTCACCCTTCCTCAGGACACTGAATCCTAGGAAATACCTAGATATATACGTAATGTCTTGGTTTTCTTAAATGTATGTACGTACGTTGCCGTTGCTAATTAAGTAAATTATTGAATATACAGATTACACTTTGGGGCATACAATATATTGGAAATTTAGCAATCGTGTAAATGATGGGAGGTTGACGGTTGGCTTTGGTGATCCAGTAGTTTGACCCTTCCAAAAGGTTTTGTTTCTTTGGCCACCCAACTCCTTCCGCTCGCCTATCCATAATGGCTGTTACCTGCTTTTGACACAAAGGAAGGAAAAGACTCGAATGCTTTAGAGCTTTCTTACCAGATTCCTCTACTTTCAGTGGATAAAGGTTGGGACTTTATAATATTACGATCAGAAAAGGAACTTTCTATTACAGTAATCGGTGTTTCAGAAAGAATTGCTATACCTTTTTTCCTATGCAAGGTGAACCGTCCACCAGAGAAAGTAAAAGACTACCACAGATCTTCTAACTTTGGAAGTATTGATATTTTAGGATCAAATTACTTGTTTAACTTTAAAAAAAGAATTGGGTTGAAGTAGAAAAGCTGCGACAAGCTATTTTACAAGTCGAAGAAAGGACAGATAAAATGAAGGAATTAATGGTTATGAGCTTATTATAGAAGAGATGATGCGTTCGCATGTGTGTACCACAAGAGTTCTGCAAGAGCTCAGATTGTCAAGGACTTGACAAAAATACAACGAGAAACCAACAGGAAAACAGCAGAAAGCTAACATGTGGCAAGAGGTTTCAACTGTGATTCCAGGGCCAACAATGCCATTAACAATTCCACAGCCTGTAAGGTGGTCCGCCTGCATAATCTTGTCCACCGTCAAAAAAAGTAGACAAGTTGGAGTGGGAAGTGGGAATTATACTTTTTACTAGCAGAGATGTGGCTTTTGTTTTTGATCCAATTCACGCCTTTTAG
Source organism: Erythroxylum williamsii (assembly GCA_027564335.1). Classification (NCBI taxonomy): domain Eukaryota; kingdom Viridiplantae; phylum Streptophyta; class Magnoliopsida; order Malpighiales; family Erythroxylaceae; genus Erythroxylum; species Erythroxylum williamsii. Next base: position 7,926,728 of record JANITW010000236.1, read on the forward strand.
AACCTAAACCATATTAGACCAGAGAACATGCCCTTGCTAGGACGACGAATCATTTTGCTACATTTGAAACTTGTCTCGAGAAAGCTAATAGATCTTTTATCGAATTGAGTTTAAGAATCTCACATAGACGTTAAGAGGAGCGATTGCTAGATGTTTAATTGAAACATCAAAGCAAAGACCTTTATTGGGCAATTTGTCCCCATCAGGAAACCACCTTATCATTATACCATGTATTTAAGTATGATTTGCCAGTTGCTGGGCCATCAAACTTACTACTTTCTGCAGAACTTTAATTTCTCCACATGAGAAGAGCCACTATGTGGGTTCACTTCAACATCAACATGGATTGTAGACACAAGACCTGCTAAACTTTGAAAGGTGGAGCTTTGAATGAAGACCAAGAACTTCCATAAACACAAAAATAACCAATAAGATGATGTAATATTATGTGTTTGTACTACCACCACCTCCTCACAATAATATAAACACGATTCATGACACTGTCGTCAGTTATAACAGCTGGTTTTCAACGAAGAAACATATCTTAGATGACTTCAGCAAACATCATCATCGACTTAATATATTCCCAGTCCAGTATAATCTTGTAATATTGGTCATTGATCTGCTTCTGTAATTGTTACCCAAAAAAGTATAATAATAGCCCGGTACAATAAATAACAATGTTTTGGTAAAGTCAATCCAACTGAGTACTGCAATTTCTAACTTGAACTGAGTGTCTGGTAGTAAAGATGCTATTCGAGTTCCACTTTCTAATTACTTAAATGTGTGCACAGAGAAGAGAGAGACAGGGACAAAACCAACGGTGGGAGCAATTATACACTACAAATAAACCTTAATTTGTACCTGCAGAGATAGACAAGTATTTTGGTAATGAAGTTCGGTTTTATGAGCTGTTTATCTCTGAAACATCTGGCAGGTTTCCTATATTTTAGATAACATTCACATGGCATCATAAATCTCAGTTACACTTCACTCTCTCTCTCTCTCTCTCCCTCCTCCCTCTCACTCTCTTTCTCGGAGATTGTTCTCCATAGAAGAGATGTGGGATCAATCTGAGAGATCATGAGTTCCCAAATTGTTATAGGTCTCCATTTTTGGTGGAGCGTTCTTGGAATTGTAATTCTGATTCTAGGGTATGAATCCTTTGGTCTTAACACAGATGGTGTTCTTTTGCTTTCTTTCAAGTATTCTATTCTCAAAGACCCTCTCGGTGTGCTTGAGAGCTGGACGGACTCCGACGAGACTCCTTGTTCATGGAATGGAGTTACTTGTGGAGCACCAGGAATAGCTAACTCATACTCTCGTGTCACAGGCCTGTCTCTGCCAGCTTCTCAGTTACTTGGTTCAATCCCTGCCGATCTTGGCATGATCCAACACCTCCGAAGTCTTGACCTTTCCAACAATTCCCTTAATGGGTCCTTGCCATTATCAATCGTCAACGCTACTGAACTTCAGTTTCTTGACTTGTCCAATAACATGATCTCTGGTCAGCTACCAGATACTATAGGAAGACTACAGAATCTTGAGTTTCTTAACCTCTCTGACAATGCCTTGGCGGGAAGACTACCTGTCAACCTCACAACACTCCACAATCTAACTGTTGTTTCTTTGAAGAACAATTACTTCTCCGGTCAACTTCCTGGTGGTTTTGAGCTCGTTCAATTCTTAGATCTCTCTTCCAATCTCATCAATGGATCTTTGCCTCAAGACTTTGGAGGTGGCAGTTTGAGTTACTTAAATGCCTCTTACAACAGGATCTCCGGTCAAATTCCACCCGAATTTGCCACAAAAATCCCAGGCAATGCAACTATCGACCTCTCATTCAACAATCTAACAGGAGAAATTCCGGAATCCGTCGTTTTTTTGAATCAAAAAGGTCGATCCTTTAATGGGAATCCTGATCTCTGCGGTGAACCAACAAGAAACCCGTGTCCTATTCCTTCTTCCCCATCATATCTTCCCAGTGCATCTACACCAACCTCTCCGCCTGCAATTGCTGCGATTCCAAATACAACAGGCTCTAGCTCAACAACCGGTGCTCCAAGTTCTTCAGCTGGGTCTCAAAACAAGAGCGGTCTTAGGCCTGGAACCATAGTCGGAATCGTAGTTGGGGACATTGCAGGAATACTAATCCTCGGTATAATCTTCTTCTACGTATACCACTTGAAGAAAAAAAAGAACTTGGAAACTACAGAGAAGCAAGAAGCCAATATTCCACATGACAGCTGGTCAACTTCATCGTCAGAATCAAGAGGTTTCACAAGATGGTCGTGTTTACGTAAGAGAGGAGAGTACGAACAAGAATCCGAGTCCACAAGCTCCGAGAATGACGACGAGGACCCAGAAAGTCTCGGGAATCAACGGCGACAACAGAACAAAGAAGGGACACTGGTGAACGTTGACGGAGCCGGGAAAGAGTTAGAGCTTGAAACTCTACTCAAAGCATCAGCTTACATACTCGGTGCAACAGGCTCGAGCATAATGTACAAGGCTGTGCTCGAAGATGGGACAACGTTTGCGGTTCGAAGAATCGGTGAAAGCCATGTAGAGAGGTTTAAAGATTTCGAGAACCAAGTTCGTGTTATAGCTAAGTTGGTGCATCCCAATCTTGTTCGAATTCGTGGGTTTTACTGGGGTGTTGAGGAAAAGCTCGTTATCTACGATTTTGTCGCCAATGGAAGTCTCGCCAATGCTCGTTACAGTAAGTGCCGACCATCTTTGTGACTGTCAAGACATTTTTCATCTTTTGCGCATGTTAGCAAATCTTATCTATCATGCGCTGAGTACCTAGGGGTTTGACGGTGGAGTAGGTGTAACTGAACACTTTGTTTTTAATGCTTGTGGTACGGAAGTCAACTGTCTGATGTGCTTGTTTCTTGCTAATCGTTAAACCCACGGCGCTGGATAGCAAACTTGCGCACGGTTACTGCAGAGCAGTGACCGGCCATTGTTAAACTTTTACTATGATCTACTGCCTGCTAACATGTTCATATTTACTATGATCTGCTGTCTGCTAACATGTTCATGTGTTCAAAACGCTGACGTCTGGCTCTTTTCTTTTGGATGATTATTAGGGAAAGTGGGGTCTTCGCCTTGTCATCTTCCATGGGAGGCCCGCCTGAAGATAGCGAAAGGTGTGGCCCGTGGGCTTTCATTCCTCCACGAGAAGAAGCATGTGCATGGAAACTTGAAGCCCAGTAACATCCTCTTGGGTGAAGATATGGAACCTAGGATCGGAGATTTTGGGCTTGAAAACCTTGTAAGAGGTGATAGCAGCTCAAAAGGAGTTGGATCAGCCCGTATTTTTGGAAGCAAGAGGTCAACTGCCTCTCGAGATAGCTTCCAGGACTTTGCAGGGCCCAGTCCAAGTCCAAGCCCGAGTTCAATCAGTGGTTTGTCGCCTTACCATGCACCTGAGTCGCTTCGGAGTCTGAAGCCCAATCCAAAGTGGGACGTGTACTCTTTTGGGGTTATCTTGCTTGAGCTACTAACAGGTAAAGTCATCGTTGTGGACGAGTTGGGCCAAGGAAGTAATGGGCTTGCAGTCGAAGATAAGAATCGGGCCTTAAGAATGGCTGACGTGGGAATCCGAACTGACGTGGAGGGCAAAGAGGAGACCTTGCTGGCATGCTTCAAATTAGGCTACAGTTGTGCTTCTCCTGTCCCACAGAAGAGGCCAACAATGAAAGATGTCTTACAAGTTATTGACAAAATTCCTCCTTCATCTTCATCATACTTGTACGGATAGTTATGAACTGGAGCCATAGCCGTTTTGTAGAGAAACTGTATGTATCATTGACTTACAGTTATAGGTCAGACACTTATTTGAGTTGCAACTGAGTGATGTCCTGGTTAGATCTTTTCTTGTATCACACTAATTCCCACCATAACTGATTTTGGACCATGAACAAGCCTTTTTATTTGCTGGGTCTAGAAATAAAATTTTGGTTTAGGCCTAAGCTTTTAAGTTTGTTATAAAATTAAATAAAAACTTATTTGTTTGAATTTTTATTTTAAATTTTATTATAATCTATTTTATTATTAATTAAATATTACTTATTTGATATTAATAAATAATAAAAGTATACCTAATATAATATAATTATTTTAAAATTTTGTTTTTTGAAATAGTAAATATTTTATATTTGATAATTATTAATAATATATTTTTAAGTTTAAAGTATTTCAAACTTAAAAACTAAATATATATATATATATATTAATTTTAAAATTTTAACTTGTTTAGTTATTCATTTTAATATAATATAATATAATATAATTTTATTACTATTTTATTTATAATATTAATTAAACAAGCAGGAATCTTTTGCTACGATTTTCTGACAATCTAACTGGATCTAAGTAAAACGAAATTGTTACCTGTTAGGGGCCTGAAGCATTTAGATAAACCTGGCTCGTATATTATGACCCGAAAGGTACAAATGGTTTTGTTAACAAAATTTAAAATGTTAAGAGCCCGCTTTTCTTAATGAAATCTTCTTCGTCCCTCCGTCTCTGTTCCTGACTCCCTGCTCCATACAACGATAAACCAATAATGGCAGTGAATATAAGTCAACTGGATGCAGTGTACTTCGTCGGAAGATCTAAGATTCTCTCTTAGATCAACTCCACTCTTCAACTCAATCTCTCTAAAGTTGAAGAGATTTTTCTCTATTTTGAGGCAAAATTCTAGTTGCTTATGATCTCTTCTCTTCATGAAGAAATTGCTTGAGTTGGGGTGAATTTTAGGTTTGCTCCGGCGCCATTGACTGTTAGATGATGGACACCATTCATCTTGGAGTTGTCTCGATACACAAAGTCAACTTCAACTGCAAGAGCGAGTACGAGATGATCTAGAGGTACAAGGTCGTTCAAGACGTCTTTAATAAGCTAAAGATCACTAAGGTTAGTTTCCGAGAAGTTTTCTGGTGAATTTTGCAACGGAATTAATTTTCGTATTCTGTTTAGAAATTTGTTTGTAGTTTCGTTGTAGAATATTGAGGTGAATAAGCTCATTAAAGGAAGGCCGCTTGAGAACTTGGAGTTCATTCAATGGATGAAGCGGTATTGCGATATTGTCAATGGAGGTTTGCTTAAGTAATTTTAAACCTCTATTCCTCCTTTCCCGCTGCTAATTATACTAGACCTTTTATGACCTTCAATTCTTTATCATGGCTTATATTATATGTTTGGATGTTGTAGCTTTTATCTATTGTTTGGCCAATTCAAAGCAAATGCTTTGCTTATTTGGGTTGGATTAGTATCATCTTCAGTTGACAATAAACCTGGACTCTGTGATATTGCTTAGGATCATAATTGTCTTGCCTTTTCAGTAAAATCTTGTAGTCCATAATCGTTTTTCTTGGTCAAGGAATTTTTTTTGAGTATTGACTTCATTTTTAGTAGTATTGTCCTAACAACAAAGCTATGCGTTCATTGGTGGATTATTATGAATTTTCATTACTACAATTGATAGATGACATTAGGGCATGAGAAATTTCACCTTCCTACTTATCTTTTCTTTAGCTATAATCCACCAGAAAGGAAAGATGCTTGGAGGTAAAGAAGCAGGAAAGAATTGCCCTCCATCTCACTGCTTAACCAAAGGGTCCACCTAGCCTTCCAAAGCACTGTCCTCCCATAATGTGCGGAGGAATGATATGTCCTCAATTAACACTTTAAATCAATTTGTGCCTTCTAAACCTCCTAGTCCTGTTTTTGCGTATGACGATTAGGTACAAATTATAGAAACAAAATTGATCTTGTTTAAATATTGAATGTCTCAAATGAGCTGATGCGCAGATCATAGGATTGAAGCTAAATGTTGATAGCCTTAAGAAGAAGAGAGATTTTTACTTCGCAAAGCTTAGAGATATTGAGATACTGTGCTAGAGATCTGAGATAGAAAACCTAATGATACTCATATTCTTTTTAATGTTAAATCACCCAACTAGTCTACGATGAGTAGATTGTCTACATGTAAATTAAGTTGAATTCTATAACAAGTACTAGTTTGTGATCTAATTCTGTTTAAGGCTGTTGGAGCAATCAAAAGAATTCTGTATGCTACTGATGATTATGCATCAGTAGTCACAAAAGCTAAAGCCATGGTCTCTCTTTAATAAAAGGAAGTGGAAGTTTCAAGCTCCGTTGCTGAGGTGTCAGAGGAAAAGACGAATTCTGATGCTCATAAGAGAAAAAATACGGTGAATCTTGACGTTGATGCTGTTGGCATCACAACATTATCACCAAGGCAAACGCTTTCTAATGCTACTGATGTCCATTGTAGTGGGTCACCTCTTATGACTTATTGATTTATCTGAGGATGTATTCTTGGTTCCATATTGAAAAATGTTTCCTCTTGTGCCTCCTCATGATAATCAGAACCTGGTTGGCTGCAAATGGGTATTTCGCATCAAAAGAAATGAAAATGGTTCGGTGCATCGTTATAAAACCATATTAGTTACGAAGGGATTTCATCAATGTCCAGGGATAGATTTCCAAGAAGCATTCAGCCCTGTGGTAAAACCAACGACAATAAGAATGATTCTGAGCATTGCACTAACAAGTGGCTGGCCATTAAAGCAACTGGATGTAAACAATGCTTTTCTACAAGGACCACTCACAGAAAACGTTTACGTGATACAACCGCAAGGTTTCAAAGATGCTGATCGACCTAACTATGTATGTCATCTTCAAAAGGCCATTTATGGCTTGAAACAAGCACCAAAGGCGTGGTACCAAGTCTTAAAACAATTTCTAGTGCAAACAGGTTTTCAGAATTCATACTCTAATGCATCGTTGTTCATTCAGTGGTCACCTAAAGGTACTCTTATCCTTGTGGTTTATGTGGATGATATAATTGTAATAGGAAGTAATTCACAACTTATAGACAACTATGTTGCTATTCTAGCAAACAAGTTCTCTATCAAAGATCTGGGGTCACTACATTATTTTTTGGGTTTAGAGGTTATTCCAAACAGTGAGGGCATAATTCTTTTACAAAAGAAGTATATCCTTGACTTACTACAGCATACAAAAATGACAGAGGCTAAATCAGTTGTTACACCCATAGCAATTCATCCAATTCTAGCCCTAAACTCAAGAACACTACTAAGTGATCCATCTGAATACAGAAAGATAGTAGGAAGTCTACAGTACTTACTTTTGACTCGATCTGATGTTGCGTTTGCAGTTAATAAACTCTCCCAATTCAACCATCGCCCAACATCCGATCATTGGGCTGCTGTGAAACGTCTCATTCGCTACTTGGTTGGGACCGCTGATGATGGCATATAACTCTATCATTGATTAAGCACCAACCTTCATGCCTTTGCTGATCAAAGCCACAATTCTTCGCCCCAAGCATACTCTGATGCTGACTGGGGTGGTGACAAGACTGATTATCAATCGACTAGAGCATTTATCATTTACTTAGGGCACACCCTATCTCTTGGAGTTCAAAGAAGTAGAAATTAGTTGCTCGCTCATCCACCGAGGATGAATACAGATTCGTGCCAACACCTCTGTTGAACTGAACTCCTTGATGAACTCAACAAAACTCCTTCACAATCACCGGTGATATACTGCGACAATGTTGGGGCAACACAATTAAGTTCAAATCCGGTGCTTCATTCGTAAATGAAGCACTTAGCCATAGATTTCACTTTGTCAGAGAACAAGTTTAGTCTGGCGCCCTCCGAGTCTCGCATATCTCCATCGACAGCCAAACTGTTGACACCCTAACCAAACTGCTTCCACGATCGTGCTTCCTTGAGCTTAAGTTCAAGCTTGTGCTGCATAGACGTCGACCAGCTTAAGGGGCCATAATAGAGCCTATAGATTAAAAACTCACATCACAGATTAGTATATCTGCGCAGAATATTCATTGTACTCTCCTAATTGGATTTGTCAACCATATAGATTTGTAACTGTAGATAAAACTTAAGTTTAGGCACCTAAATAGCTTAGAATACTCCTACATATCTTTATAAATTCAGAGTTCATCAAATAATAAAAACACAGTACAATTTATATTCTGTTATTTCCAAGTTGAAATACACTAATCATTCACCTTGTCAGATTTTACTTCTGGAATTCCTCCGGCCAAGTTGTATCAAATGCTAAAACCAAACGAAAAAAGAAGTCAGATTTTACTTCACGAACTTAAATATTCAGAGGGAAGAACAGTCAATAGATGAAGTTGCCTACTTTTTCTGATTCTAGTATGTAGAGCTCGTCTAAAAAACCAAAATGGAAGGAAAAATGTACGTCAAAGCAACAGATAAGTTTGCAAGTAGGCTAGTTATGCCATGCAAAAATCCTCAGTTAATTATTTTTCTGGTTACAGCCACTTTGCTCCTTTGTCAAAGTTTGAGAATAACCTCAACCGAAAGCTAAAAAAAGGTTTCCTTCCTTTATTCTTCTATATCCTTCAAAAGAACCTGATGCCTTTTCCACCTCATGCACTGGGGTCTTACCTCTTTTCTATTGCTTATGTACCATTAGTCCTGGTGCTTCAGTTCTTGTTCCTTTCAATTCACAAGGTATACTAATTCAACTCCTCTTCTCTTCCTTACTTCATTAAGTTCAATTGATTTTAATCCATAAATTTGGTTTCTGCACATAATTTCTGCTTGAACTAGGCAAAGCAATGGGCTTGGCAATATCTAGGTTCGTGAAAATGCTGTTTGCAAAGAAAGAAATGAGGATTCTGATGGTGGGTCTTGATGCTGCTGGGAAAACAACCATCCTCTACAAACTGAAACTGGGAGAGATTGTTACTACTATACCTACCATCGGTAATAACTAATATCTAATCTTTAAGCCAGTGTGCAGGACAATGAAAATGAAGTTGTTCCCTATATATTTGCTTTGTTTGATGAAAGGCCTGCGAATTACCAACTCAGTGTAAATTATTAGACCACTTTTATTCACGTTATATCTGATGTTCCACAAATAAGAATTTCTTGATACTCTTAAGGAGACGAGCATTTTCAGAGCAAGCTTGATCTTTTAAAACCTTAACCAGAGTTTCATAGCTAAGAAGAAGTGTGTTTGTTCTCTCATCCCTAGTTTGTTCTTGTCAGGATTCAACGTTGAAACTGTGGAATACAAAAATGTTAGCTTCACTGTCTGGGATGTTGGAGGGCAGGATAAGGCATGCAAAGCTTGATCTTTGGAACGAAATCATAAAACATGAATTTCTTCATGTTTAATCATGAAAAATAATTTCTTTCGATTTTTTGGTTCGTAGATTCGACCATTATGGAGACACTACTTCCAGAACACGCAGGGCCTTGTTTTTGTGGTGGACAGTAACGACAGGGAAAGGGTTTCAGAAGCCAGGGATGAGCTGCATAGGATGCTGAGTGAGGTGGATATACTAATGCCAACCTAGAAACCCTGTTCATATATTTCAATTTAGTCTTTGCAATTAGAATATTAATTCTGCTCTTATTTGATTGATTCATAAGCTCTAACTTCTCTTTCTTTTTTTTCTTGCTGGTTCTAGGACGAGCTACGTGATGCAACACTGCTAGTATTTGCCAACAAGCAAGACCTTCCAAATGCAATGAGCGTCTCAGAGATCACTGATAAACTTGGTCTGCATTCGCTTCGTCGCCGACGTTGGTAAACTCTGATTATCCATTCTTCTAAGTGATGATTCTGAAGTTAACCTGAACTTGGCTATATGTTACAATCTTGTATTCATGGCTCAATTCCTCCCAACCATGTTTCATCTCAAATTGAGATATCTCAAGCTATTAATAATGCAACTATTCTAGAAACCAAGATCTGTAATGACAAATTTTCTTCTTCTTCTGATACTTGTATTTTCATCAATGGTATAGGTATATCCAAGCTGCTTGTGCTACCTCCGGTCAAGGACTCTATGAAGGTCTTGATTGGCTGTCTAGCAATATCTCTAGCAAGGCAAGTTAATTGAAGATGAGATTATTCACCTCTTGTACTTGTTCCTTGAGGTTCATACTGGAATATTACTAAGCAACGATTTTTTAATCGGGTTGCAGGCATAGTCCATATAAAGGTAGAAGATATGGAATCCTTATAGCCACGCGTAATACCTTCATCACAATCCAGACAACTCCTACAGAATCAGAATACATCAACTAATAAGGATTTTTGTAATTGTTGTGAGCTATAGTACAGAGTTCTGTGTGTACTGGAATTATTAGGTGTTAAGGACCAAGTATTAAATGTTTCCAAGTTGAAATACACTGACCATTCACCTTGTCAGATTTTACTTCTGGAATTCCTCCGGCCAAGTTGTATCAAATGTTAAAACCAAACGAAAAAAGTTGTCAAATTTCACTTCAGGAACTTAAACATTCAGAGGGAAGAACAGTTAATAGATCAAGTTGCCTAATTTTGCTGATTCTAGTATGGAGAGTTCTTGTCTAAAAAACCAAAATGGAAGGAAAAATGTATGTCAAATGAACAGATAATTTTGCAAGTAGACTAGTTATGCCATGCAAAAATCCTCAGTTAATTATTTTTCTGGTTAAAGCCACTTTGCCCCTTTGTAGAAGTTCATGTCAAAGTTTGAGAATAACCTCAACCCAAAGCTTAAAAAAGGTTTCCTTCCTTTATTCTTCTATGTCCTTCAAAAGAACCTGATGCCCTTTCCACCGCATGCACTGGGGTCTTACCTCTTTTCTATTGCTTATGTACCATTAGACCTTTTGCTTCAGTTGCTGTTCCTTTCAATTCACAAGGTGTACTAATTCAACTCTTCTCTTCTCTTCCTTCCTTCATTAAGTTCGATTGATTTTAATCCATAACATTTGGTTTCTGTACATAATTTCTGTTTGAACTAGGCAAAGCAATGGGCTTCGCAATAACTAGGTTCGTGAAAACGCTGTTTGCAAAGAAAGAAATGAGGATTCTGATGGTGGGTCTTCATGATGCTGGGAAAACAACCATCCTCTACAAACTGAAACCTGGAAAGATTGTTATTACTATACCTACCATCGGTAATAACTAATATCTAATCATTAAGCCAGTGTGCAGGATAATGAAAATGAATTTGTTCCCCCTATATATTTTATTTGTTTGATGAAAGACTTGCGAATTACCAACTCATTGTCAATTATTAGACCACCTTTATTCACGTTATATCTGATGTTCCACAAATAAGAATTTCTTGATACTACCAAGGAGACGAGCATTTTCTGAGCAAGCTTGATCTTTTAAAACCTTAACCAGAGTTTCATAGCTAAGAAAAAGTGTGTTTGTTGCTCTAATACCTAGTTTGTTCGTGTCAGGATTCATCGTTGAAACTGTGGAGTACAAAAATGTTAGCTTGACTGTCGGGAGGAAAACTGCTGAGTACAAAAATGTTAGCCTCACTGTCTGGGATGTTGGAGGGCAGGATAAGGCATGCAAAGCTTGACCTTTGGAATGCAACTATAAAATTTGTTGCTGCAATACTTGAATTTCAGCATGTTTAATCATACAAAGTAATTTCTTTCGATTTTTTGGTTCGTAGATTCGGCCATTATGGAGACACTATTTTCAGAACACGCAGGGCCTTGTTTTTGTGGTGGACAGTAACGACAGGGAAAGGATTTCAGAAGCCAGGGATGAGCTTCATAGGATGCTGAGCGAGGTGGATATAATAATGCCAACCCAGAAACCCTGTCCATATATTTCAATTTAGTCTTTGCAATTAGAATATTAATTCTGTTCGATTTGATTGACACATAAGCTCTAACTTCTCTTTCTTTTTTTCTTGTTGGTTCTAGGATGAGCTACGTGATGCATTATTGCTAGTATTTGCCAACAAGCAAGACCTTCCAAATGCAATGAGCATCTCAGAGATCGCTGATAAACTTGACCTGCCTTCGCTTCGTCGCCGACATTGGTAAACTCTGATTATCCATTCGTCTGAGTGATGATTCTGAAGCTAACCTGAACTTGGCTGTATGTTACAATCTTGTATTGATGGCTCAATTCCTCCCAACCATGTTTCATCTCAAACTAAGAAATCTCAAGCTATTAATAATGCAACTATTCTAGAAACCAAGATCTGTAATGACAAATTTTCTTCTTCTTCTGATACTTGTATTTTCATCAATGGTATAGGTATGCCCAAGCTGTTTGTGCTACCTCTGGCGACGGACTCTATGAAGGTCTTGATTGGCTGTTTGGGAATATCTCTAGCAAGGCAAGTTAATAAGTAGCGATTTTTTAATCGGGTTGCAGGCATAGTCCATATAATCGTAGAAGATATGGAATCTTTATAGCCACGCGTAATACCTTCATCACAATCCAGATAACTACTGCAGAATCAGAATACAGCAACTAATAAGGCTTTTAGTAATTGTTGTGAGCTATACTACAGAGTTCTGTGTGTAACATACTTTCACACGGACGATTATTGTCCATGAACCATTTGATTAGTGCCAATGAGAATTATTATTTTCAAGTAATAACAGAAGTGGTCAAAGAACTTTGATTAAGTTTTACACTATTGGGAGATAGTCTTTAGTACGCAAGGCATAATGATCATTGAACTCCAGTCCAGTAAAAATATGATAATTTCTCCTCTGAGATCTCTCCAGCTTCTGTTTGAATGAAGATTCTGACAAGAGGTGTATAAGGGTTAAGCTCAACCTATCCAAGAATCTGGCAGCTTGGTATATACTCAAAAAATGGATAGTCACACAGGATGTTAGAGGTGTACTAGTAAAGTTCCATTTACAACTCATATAAGCTGTACTGATACTTAAGTACCTAAGGCAAGCTATTACTGCCCGTTACCACCATTGAAGAGCAAAGATGTGGTCATTAAATGCCTTCAGGGCATCAAAGTAATCTCTGGATTGAAGATACCCTGTTGATGAGTTTGGCGGGTGTGGTGGGGATCTTCATTTCTACTTCCATGAAATTCTGGTGACACAGCTAAGGGAATAAATGTCCAAGTTTTTGGTAGGTATAAGCGTATGGTTCATTTCCCATTTGTTGACGAAAATAGTCCAAGAGACCTGACAGATTAATAACTACAGGTTTTTGTTGGATAGATTAGTGAACTTCTTGGAGTTGCAAATATCAAAGAGGTGTAACAGTTGTTTCTCTAAATTCAGGGTTTTCTTGTTTTGCCTGGTGCAAGTCGCAGAATAAGACATTCCACCTAACTTGCACCTCCCGTCAAAATTCACCATTTCGCTTCCATAGAGGAAAAAGTTCACTCCTCATTTGCAAAAGTTGCATCTTTAAATACTCATTTTCACAGTTCTGTTTACTCCCAATCTTTTGCTTATGAATTATACACTTCATTAACGTTGACATTGTGATCTGATCAATTGTGTGTGTATGTGTTTTTTATTATCCTCTAAATTCAAACCAAACTTACGTATTTATGCGTTTGAATAGACATAATGCACCTACCTCATGCAACAGTAGAAGTTCATCTGTTTCAGTTCGAGAAAAGTTATTTGTACGGTTGATACATTAATAAAATGGAATGATCTCAGGGCTGCATTAGTTCAAGCTCAGACACTATTCATATGAAACCCTTCCTCACCAGACCAAAACTAGTTTGGAGTTTTCCAGAATTAGCAGCTAAATCTTGAATCTGGTGGGCCCCTTGTTCCTGATGCTTCCAATTCTATATGTTGAGGATACCTGACAGGTATACTAGTGACCAAGCTTAAGTGTGTTAAAAAGCATTAACATCCTCTTATGTGGCCCACGAAAGCATAATTCTAGATTGAGCATCTTAGTTGTTTCTGTTGTCTAATGTATGATGAGAAAAAACTTGTGTTCCATTGCCTCATATTACCCCTTCTAGCTTTGATTAGACAGGTGATGATAGGTTGCTGAAGAAATTTCCTTCCTCTATATTGTATTCTACGTTTCAACTTTCTGAATCAGTATGAAATAAAAGCCAAAGATGTACTAAAGCTTTTGACAATTTCTCCCATACCAATATTCCATATTATGGACAAAGCTCTGAGCTGTTTTCAACACCTATTGGAAATTGTCATTTACTCAATGTCATGTGCACTCTGCCTGCTGTATTCTTTTATCAGATTTTGATCTTTTAACCTGTTGTGTATTGAGTGAAATTATATTTTCACCTTGTTTGTCCTAATTTATCTTTCCCTTTTACTTGCCTGCCATCTCAAAGCAAGAGAAGAAAGAAGTGTTATATGGGAGAGACATGCGTATTTTAAACTATCATCACAATCAATTCCGTATCCTTGCCCTGGAAATCTTTATAAACATGCTTTCCCCAGTTGCTCCTAAAACATAACCTTAAATCATCCATCAGTGTAATTGATACTATGTTTCATAACAGGTCATATTTTTGAAATGTCATGAGGGCTATGTGCAACCTGAATCATTTCACATATTCCTAGAATATAGGTAACCATCTGCGTCTGTGATTTAGTAGACTTCAAGAACTCTACTTCTAAATAGAAATCACTAAATGCCTGTGACTGGAATCATTAGGTGTTAAGGACCCAAGTATTAAATGTTCAGTTCATGGTCTTCCTGAAAATGCAATGTCTGCATTATCACCATAACTTCTCAACCATCTAAAACTATGCTGTGTCCATCACAGAAGTAAAATTGGGTGGGGTCAAATATATTAGCTGTTGTTTTGAAACTTTTCCCGCTTCCTTGCCAATTGTGAATAGAATGAATTGGTTTACCCATTAAGGGTCAGACAATACTAAGTTGAAGGGAAAAACAGGGCAGTTGGACCACAAGAAAGATGTCTCCCATGGTCCCTATATGCATATTGTAGTCCCAAATTTTGACAGCAGTCCAATTGGTCTTTTCAGGTTTTGATTAAATGTGTACAACGAAACTTTTTTTCATCAGCCATTCCCCTTTTTCCTTCTTCTCCCAAATGTTCCCAGATCATTTTCTTATACAAGGAATGCAAAAAAGAATTACTTGACTGTTTGTGGTGCCTATCTGTTCAAAGTCTCCACCTATCAGCTTTTCCAGGCTATTGGGGGATCACGGATTCAATACACAGTTGGTGTTTAGTTAAAACCCCTAGAAGTCGTCAATAGAGAATCCTACTTTTCTGACGTTTCACATGGAAAATAAGCAAGAATGTCAAAAGCACAGTTTCCTACAAACTAACACAGGCTTAAAAGCCAAACGTAATCAGATGGCAAGTCACCTTAAAGACACGAACAAAAAAAGGGGTAGGAAACTATTGTGGAACTTATTAGGCTTATATATATACTTCGCAGAAAAGGTATGCAATCTTTTGAATTTGGTCCCTTCTTGACATAATGTTGCATTATCAAACATCAACCCCAACGATATACCAAGGTATGTATAAATTCCTTAAGTGGTTAAGGGCTTATGAAACTCGAATTTCAAATCAACCGAGAGAGATCTCAAACAAACGTGGCAGGTACAGAAGAAAATAAAAGGTAATGGTGAAGATAAATTCATGGTAGTTTTAAGTCAATAGAGTTTTAATCAAGGTCCATGCAACATTCTTTAACCAAATGATTTCTAGTGTATGGTAATGTTCCCAGCTAGAGAAGATGAAGCAAAAAGCATAACAGCTCAAGTTAATCATTTGAATGAATTAATATTCAGAAAGAGAAACATTTTTTTTCCTAAGACATCAAAATTGTTGAATGGCAAATTATATTCCCTGCCTTGCACAACTAAATTTGTTAAGTTTTTCCACCGGTTTCTCAGCTTTAACTTGTAAAGCACACATTGCAACTAAATTGAGAGAATAGGGCATGTGAAATATAACCACTATTCAGATAGTACTTCTGTCCAATTGCAACTTATACAGCAATTTATCTTTCAACTGTGGCTCACCCCGGGTTCTCAAATTGTACTGTCAAGAATGTGCACAGAAGGTCGGTTCTACAACTCTAACTGAGATTCTCAGTTTCTCACAATTAGTCAAATTGGCACATTCATAACATCAAACAATAGGCAAGATATTTTGAAGCTCTAACAGCTGAACTGCTATCTCATTTAAATGATTATCTAAATATGTAGGGAAAAAATAAAGACCCTATGCATGCAAAAGTAGAGGGAAATCACACCTGCCTGTTCATTGCATTCTCAAACAAAAAGAACACGAGGAGAATTTCAAACTTTATCCAAGAATGGAGCCAACTTTAAAATATTTAACCAGAAATGTATTGACAATCCATGAACTAAAGATGATTGCACCTTAAGAACAAATACAGCAACAATGATGCAAAAGGATGGAACTTATATGTTTTATAGGAGACAACAAGTCTAACAGAGATTAATGAGGACTGCTAAGAACATCCACAAACATACGATTTAGTGATGGCAACCGCATCTGCTGGTCCTGTGCTCTGCTCCTCTTGAAACATGATGTCGGTGATGATGAGACAGATGATGCCATGGCCCAAGAGTCATTTGAGCCAACAGATGATGCCATGGCCCAAGAGTCACTTGAATTATCAGAACTGAAAAATGTATCCATGACACCATTTTGGCTGCTTGGTGTGGATGGATGCTTGCGTTTGCAGGTTCGATTTTTGCTGCCTGAAACCTCTAGAATGTCCTCGTAACACTCTTTCACTTTATACTGTAAACATTTAATCAACAGATTTAAGTTGGTTAGGAGGCCAAACTTTTACGGAGGAACTTTGAATAATGCTGATAAAGAGCATCTCGGCATCGTAAGCAAAAGAAACACAAACCTCACTGATTCTGAGCACAGAAAGAAGCTGATTCTGGTAGTCCAATTGATTAAATGGTACAACCTTCTCAATAACATGCAGCATGGTTGCAGTAGCCAATGTGGAAGGAAGGTAATGCGTGAACCTTGAATCTGAAACAAAATCCAAGTAAGATAATCCGGTTTAGGGAAAAAGTTTTGAGGCCATTTAAGTCAAAAGTAAAGTTTTTCACAGGACAAATATTCGATTCAACCAAGTTAGTAATCAGCAACGAGATAAAATAGCTGCTAAATGGCTTACCTGCAATGACGGACAGAACCAGGCGTTCGCATCTACATAAAAATTCCAAGGGCAAGTGGTTTTTTAATCCTATTCTCCTCACAATGTAATCAAAAAATGAAATCGGGGTCACCAGATTCATCCTCCATCGAAGAGTAGACAGCACCAGAAGCTCCATTCTCTTGATAGTCTTGGCTTCAAAAACATATTTTGATTCCTCAACCTAAAACACACAGATAAACGCTTAGGAATCAACCTTAACAACTTGGAAATGGATGAGTTCGAAAGACACAAACAGGACATTGTAGCAAACACACAGATTGAAGATTTGATACGCACTTGCAAGTCTAAAAGAAGCGGAACATGGATTTCCTCCACTTTTGCAGCTAGAGACAAACAAGCCACAGCGGTAAGTTGGCCCATCCATGGCTTGTCTCTTTGAAGTTTGAAACTTGAAATGAACCTATCGAAATAGTTGACAGCAAGGACACTAGTCAAAGCACTGAACCCATAATGCGCCTTCACCCTGAAAATCCACTCAACAGCATCTCTACGAGCTGCCATTAAAGGCTCATCACAAACTACATCACCAAAATCAAAATGAGTCTCCTTTTCTTTGGAGAGCAGAGAGAGTAGCTCGCTATCATCCCAGAACAGGTCTTGTTCAAGCAAAATCAAAGGAAAAAACGAATCTTTCTTCACACTGGCTTCAAAGATTTCGATTTGACCATCAAAACAGGCAGAATCGTCCTCAAATCCCCCTTCTTCACAGTAAAGGCCATCGAGAACCAATGCTGGGCTCTGCAGTTGTTGAGTGGTGTCTCCTTCTTGCAATGCCATCTTCTTCAGAGAAGAAGAGATTCAACCCTCTTCTCATTCTAACACCAAATAAAAGCTAATCATCCCAACCTCATCCCAATTTGCAAAATCTCTCTCTAGACTGCAGTGAAAGAGATGGACAGGGAGAAAGAGGGAGAGAGAGAGAGAGAGAGAGAGGACGAGTATAGTAAGCAAGTGAAGGGTTTTATCTGTGAATCCCTTCACGCCTGTCCTTTTTTTCCTTTCCTTTTCTTTTCTCTTCTCCTCTTTTCTTTTCTTTTTTTTTTCGGCATTACAATTAGAAAAAAAACCCCTCAAACCAAATCTTATCTTATTAATATTTCATATTTATGTAATCCAATTTTAAATTATTTGTCCAATTTGTAACGTTAAATCGTATTTAAAATTACAAAATAACAGGTGAAAAAGAAACACAAAAAATGAAAATCCGACAACAATTAAAAAATAAAATATTATCATTTTTCAAAAGCAAACGGGTTTTTTTTTTTAAGAAAGACAACCTACGGGAGGCTTATCATCCGAACCTACTCTTCCATCTACTCAAAACCAGCACGTGTCTTGCACAGTCAACAGACTGAGTATCTGCGTGATTCTGACGCGCTCTTGAATCGGGTTTCGAACTTATGGGACAACGTGGAGCGTTGACCGTATCCAACAGACAGGGCCTTGTTTTAAAGTTACAATTTGTGCGCACGCGCCAAAACGGTGTTTCTCTAGAGATTCGTATTTAATGATTTAGGAATAAGATTGTGGTGTGGTTAGGAAGCGGTACGGTTCACGGTATGGATGTAATATAGCGACACGTGCACCAATGGTATAAGTCTGTTGCGAAGAGGCGGGAAAGGTTAAGTGATAGATAACACTTGTAATTCACCAGAAACAAATCATATTATTATTATTATTATCGGAATCGGAAACACCCAACCACGCCCAGTACAAAAGTGACAACTCATAATAATAAGTTGTTACCAAATAAAGTTATTTTTTGAACAAAACAGGCACGTCGGTGTCGCTCCGCTCTCCATCTCCGTCTCTCTCCCATCAGAAGAAGAAGGGTCTTGCATTGAAAACATACAAACAAACCACTCTAGTCTAGGCTCCATTGAATAGGTAGAGAGGTTGTGAGAATAAGACCACTCTCTTTCTCTGTTTGTGTGCGCTGTTATCAACTTATCATAATTGTTGCCGTCTTGTCTGCCAGAAACATACGCCGTACGTTTCCTTCGGTGTCTCCTATAGATAATAAAAAGGATGATAACATAGGTCCAACTCTCCCTACAGTGATGCACCAACCCATAATCTACTCCCCATTCCTCTGCAATCCTATTTATTGTTCTTTTTTTCTTTACCTCGCATTTTCCACTTTATTATACAGTATACACCTACGAACCAATCTACTTATTTTCATCAGCCGTCTCCGTCTCCGTCTCCTTCACAATAAACGAATCCTTACTTTGATTTTCAACGTATTAATGTACAAATGGGCCCTGCGGTCCTAATATCAATTTGTAGGACGAAAAATAAATAATAACTTTTCAGATCATGCTGGTTGGTAGGAGGCCCCCTAATGTCAAATTGAATATGTTGTTTCGTGTGAACGTGCTTTTCCAGTTAATTTAGTTTGCCTGATTTCTCTCTCTCTCTCTCTCTTCACGTAAGTATTTTAGAAACAATTTATCTGTTTCTAAAAAAAAAGAAACAATTTATCTGCTAATTAAGAAAAATATGGCATATTCTTAAACATCTTTAAATTATGATCATGTTTAGCAATCAACTGATTCTATCAACTGTTAACTGATAGTTGATTTTATTGACTGATTTGATCGATATATTACATTAGTTGTTTTTTAGATATGTTTGGTAAAATTAGCCGCTTAATATTAATTATTTATGTGTAAAATAACTTATGAAGACCTGACTTTAAAAAAATTATAAGGATATGAATATTATATATTTTAGTATTTTGTTGAATATTTTTATAAAAATTTAAATTTTAAATAAGTCGTGTTTATTTGTACCGTTTCATCATTTATAAAAAAATTATATAACTCTTTTTATTTTCATTTTTATTTAAGGACAATTTTATTTCTAATCTATAATTACATAAAGGGTAAAATTGACTTTTAATAATAAAAATTTTAGCTTATTAATGAAAACGCTCCTACGTAGGAGCATTTTCTATTTTAGCTGTTTACATACTAATAATCATTGAAAAGGCTCTTCATCAAACTAATTTTATGGCTGTTTGAAAAGTCAAACAACCCAAGACAACCAATAAGCTAAATACAAATAAATCTTTAAGTATTTATTTGTATTGTGTTGTATTTTTGTAGTTAGTTGTTTTTCTTACTTTTTATGTTTATTTGATGTATTTATTTATTTTACTTTATTTCTTAAATATATATGCATATCTATTTATAATTTTGTAAGATCTTCATATCATATTGCGTGTGGGTCTATATGAAATAACCTTTTTATTAGATAGAGGTAAAGTTTCATATTATCAGACCTCTTCAAATTTTACATCTCAACGAGATTTCACCTAAGTGTTAATAAAGATGACGATGATAAAGGTTTACAATGCGTTTGGAGCAAGATTATGAGATCCATTCCATACCGATTGATACCGACCAAAAAACGAAACAAATATGGGTGCTTCAGAACCGGCCGTAATAGTACTGTATTTTTCGGTCGGTATCGGTTGGTACTTAAAATACTGACAAATACCGGCCGGTACTGTAAGTTTGGAAATGTTGGAGGACTAATTTATAATTTTCAAAAATTTTTAAACCTAAACCCCCCACCTCGACTCAGTTGCCACTCACTCTCTCGACTCTCACCTCTCTCACTCTTATCGCCGTCTCTCCCCTCTCACTATCGAGCTCCTTTCACTACCACCGTCGCACCCTGTCTTCTTCGGTTGTCCCTTCCGACCCTCCTCGATGTCTGTCTCACTCTCTCCTCCTTCCCTCATACTCCTCGGAGTCCGATCTCGATTAGTGTTTGGTGTCCCCCGAAGACCCATCACATCGCCGCACCATCGCAACAGGTCGTCATCATTGCAGCTCCGACACACCGGTACACTGCACCATCGCACTCCCGACACGTCTGACCTGTGAACAACCTGAAAACCTGAACCAACAACCCGAAGATCTAACGATTTCAATTTATTTTTTGGTGTGTCGTTTTCTGTTTTCGAATTATTGCTGGTTAATTACAAATTTTATTGTGTTGGAACTTGGATTGGAATTTGAATTGGAATTTCTCATTGTTGGATGATGAATTTAGGAGTTGGATGTTTTCGGTGGATGATGAATTTCTTGTTTATCTCACGATATTGGATTTGCATGTATGTGAATTGGTTTAATTTTGGAATGGAATGGCTCACAGTATTTGATTTGTGTGTATGTGAATTTGTGAATTAGTTTGATTTTGGAATGGATTATGTAATTGTTGAAGTTGAAACCGTGAGCTATTGACTTGGGTTTTTGTGATTTTGTCATTTCTGATATGAAAATTGGAATTAAATTTGGAAATGAAATTATAAAATGGGGTGGTGTGGTGGTGATATGTATGTATTATTCACGGCGTAACAATGTTGAGTACTTGATTATTAAAATTGAAAGTTGATAATCAACATTTAAATCTAAATGTAAAATTAATAATAAAAAATTGCAACTTAAGGCACAAAATTAGAATATAATGAAAAATCCTTTTTAAATCAACAAATATAGAAATTTTAAAATTATTGTTATTTTAAAATATTTGTTTTCATTATTATTTATTATTAAGATGTTTGAAAACATGATGTGTAAACAATAAATTAGTAAAGTATACAGTACAATTATACAATATATTAATAGACTATTTTGTAAATTTTAAAAATTTTAGAGACTATTGTATAAATTTAAAAAATTACTCGAAATAGTACCCGACATTATTCGATATCGGTACAGTTTCGTTTCAAAACTTAATTTGATACTGAGCCCGGTACGATATTCATAACTTTAATTTAGAGGTTTTAAATTGGAATTTCTATAAAAGTTTCTATAATATTTTTAAATGTGAGAGACTTAAATTGACTGTGAGTGATAATTATTTAGATTTATCTTTTTTTAATTTTAAATCATTAGTTTATAAGATAATTTAATCACTAAATCTTGTTTATGGATTATTATATCATATAATAAAGACTGATTTAAAAAACAAAAAGTCCATAGTACACACGACAGAGAGTAAGGACACGAAACTAGTGAATCTGACAAGTAAACCTTTGGCAGTGATATGCTTACATAACCTGCATGGTTATACAAATTCGCAGGAGGAGGCTTCTGCAACTTATTGTCGTAGCACCGGTAATCATGACTAATCGACAATCGCTATATTATCGTCATTGTACTTTGTTCAGAGACCATCCTAATGTATATATAATTCTATGTCTAATATTATGTTATCTTATTTTGTTACATGAATCTTAGCTATTTATTTATATAAATTCTGTGTTTATTTATACAGAATTTACACAAAATCTACGTAAATAAATAACTAAAATTTATAAAATAGAATGAGAAACTATAAAATTAGACAAAAAATTCGGACTCATACTAGCATGATTAGAGTTTGCCGTTACCAGATATGTTTTCTATGTTACTACGAGCAATCTTGTAAGGACATCTTGACCCATCTTATCAATTCAATTCAATTCAAAATCACAATTCAGTTCCTTCTTCGCGAATCCAAAATCTTCTGCATTTACCTGCCGTAGATGCTAATCTCATATGTAACTTCTGATACAAAATTACAACACTCTAGCATGCAAAGCTAAACATGAATAATGAACTTGGTAATGGTTAAAACGGTGAATTGTATTTTAGCAGAGTATTACGTATTCTTTAGAACAAGAAGCTACACCAGGAACCATTCTAAATCAAACGGTCGAAACAAGAAGTTTGAAGAGCAGGGAATTTGCAGAAACCCATCAATTCGATCCGCCTGTTTGCTTGATAGTCGTGCATACAACTCTTTCAACATTAAAAGTCTGGTATTATAACCCATTAAGTCTAACCCAGTTCCCATTAAAGCTGCTATGAATTACAAAAGCTACAAAAAGGTAAAATCCCTATCATAACGTATTCAGACATATTAGAGCTGTCTTAACACTGCAAGTGTTCCTTTGCTTTATTTTGCGTTACAGCATTAGCATTTACTTTTCAGTATAAAGTTTTGGCAACTATACACTTTCCGTCGTTTCCAATGTCTTTAGCATTCACGCAAGAGCCTGGAACATGAAAACCCTGGGAGGAAAAAGCTCGCTATGATCTTTATCCATTTTTCACTTCACGATTCTATCTACTTCGTTTGCACCAAAATTTGACTCTTTCAGTGTATTACTCGATAAAGGGTCCGTGTTAAAAACTAGAATTTGTTCCTTGTCCAAGGACATACCAAGCAGGCATTACTTTAACCCTCGGATGGCCATTGTTTTTGAGCCCTTCCCCCTTTTGCTCCTTTACTTTGTGTGTTCTTTTACTTTCGTGGCTCGAGCTTCGAGAGAGTGAGAGCTGTGGTTGATAGTGAAATAGATGCAAACAGAGAAGTGTAAGCCAGCGAAACCCAACTTTCAACTAGGAAAAACTTGCAGTTTTTCTCATCTATTTCGTGCGCATTCTTTTCTCACGTGCCTTTCTTTTCGAGTAGAATCAACTGGCTTTTTCTTTTTGGCCTAATCTTGATTTCCTACCAACTAATACCGGCAGTTAATCATAACAAATGTTACATCGTTCTAGTTAAATGTCAATTAGTCTACTTTCTCCTTCTTTTTCGTCCGTGCTTTTACCTTTCACATGATTATATTCCAAAGTCAATCTCCTTCGTTAAACTTAGCTCTGTATCTGTAGATTGTATACAGCAAGAAGCCAACAACTAATGGCTGTAATACCCTAATATATATAGGATATTAGATCTTTTAACAACACACATATGTCCAATTATTTGAACTTATCCCACAAAGAACCGCTTCTGATTCAAATGTTTCAAGGTTCAAGATCTTTGTCTTATCATCATGCATGTAGAAATCCCATTCAAAGAAAAAGGTGGCATGCATGCACGACCATGAAGTTGTTTACGTAAGGAAAACAGACATTACGATGCTATGGCATCTTAGTTTACAAGGTACATGATCTTTTGTTTGTCCTTCAATACTAAATCAATCATGCATGTGGTTCGTTTATACAGGTTAAGATGTAAAAGACATGTATAGCTTGTCCAAAACAATTGTAACATGAACATTTAAATAGTGATTACATTCCGTTTTGAGTTGAAGTGTAATACGACCGATTAAATCTGAAAATTAATAAAATAATATCGTATTCAAAAATTATAAAGTTTGATCATATCAGGCTCCCACAATACCTTATCACCATTTATACATATATACAAAGAGTCGACGGCGCCTAAAATTTACAAGCAGCTAGCCATGGTAGTAAAACTAAGAACAAGGAAAAATAGTACGATCTTTGCTTCTCCTGAGATGATAAACTTGAGTGAATTAAATGGTTCTGAGCTGTGCAAATTTACTATTAGAACCCCATTTCCTTTTTTGAGCAAAACCTTTGAATCTAGTGAGGCCAAATTTATTAGTCAACGAGTAGGAACCAAGTGAATGAGGCAAATCATTGACTTTTCAACCAAAAATGAATCCCCTGCATGGTTTCTAGAACTTGAGTGCAATCAATGATCAACACAGAGACGTCATTATAAGCAAAAATGACCATTATTTCCCACGGCAATAGGTGTTGAGTTGTTGTTGTTGGGATGTTTTCACAACGAACACACCATGATTGCCACCCACTTGAGCAGCAAGGCAACAAGTAAGCCAACTACTTGTTTGAATCCATTAGAGCCAACCACGGCCAATCATGGCACCCATGGCTTTGACCGAAGCTCAAAAGAGGTATACGATAAAAGCAGGGACGGTGGCCATTTTGACTAATCGAATCCACGCGATAACCCACTTGAAATGAGGGACATCATTGTAGGATTGAAACTATATAAAAAAATATCTCCTTTATTTTGATATCTTGATCTTATTCTTGTCCAGTTATATTCTTACAACACCTGTGAGAGGTTGATTCAACCTTTGAACTGGTAACGAAGCTTGAATTGATATGTGTTTATCATAATTTTATATGTTTTTATTGCTTATCAACTCATACAGTAATCAATGCCGATGGCTCTTTCTATTATGGAGCTCGATGCAAAAAGAAAAGTAGAAATCGTGAACTCATCAATAATCATTTGAATTATTGTAGATAAATTTTTATAATTAAATTTAGAAATATAAGCACTTTGTGTTAACAATTTTAAATCCAATAATCTATGTTTTTAATTTTTATTAAATTTATTAATAATAAATTATATAATATTATTGATAGTTTAAAATAAATTCAGTTCGTTAGGCCTACAAGTGAAAAAGACCTAAATATTAGAAGTTCTGGATGTCATTTGACTAGAGAATTCATGTATATAAGAAGAAGATGAAAAGTTCATAATTTAAGAGTTTTAAACAGTTATTACGTAACTAATTTAAAAGAGGCAGTTACCTAGAACATGAAAAATGAGATGGAAGTCAAGCGGATACAAGAAAACTTTTTGAGGTGAAAGTCTAGAACAAAAAAAGTTGAGTGGTTACAAGAAAATTGTTTGAAGCAAAAGTTCACAACATAGAAGTTGAACAATTATAGAAAGTCCAAAACTATAACATTCCTTATCTGATAATGGAATCGACATATTGAGTGTTACTATATTCTTAAATACCTAATACTTCAAACTATAATATTTTCTATTTAAAACCTCATTATTCACTACAAGAAGCGCCACGTTCTCCGACGGAAAATTCCGTCGGAGAAAAGGTAGGTTCCGTCGGAGATTATAGTTACCGACGGAATCCGACGAAAGATTAATCCGTCGTAAAC
>JANITW010000236.1:7952616-7966828 GCA_027564335.1 Erythroxylum williamsii
AATTAATAATATAGCATCTATTCCAAAAAGATCAACAACTCTTATATGCATACATTTCATCGAACACATGGTATGCAGAAAATTTTCATCCCTAACTATTAACAAATTGACAACGTTTTTCCATTATTTAGCATCATGTCTAGTAGTTTACACAGCAAACCCTAAAACAATAACAACGAAAACCAATCCACGAACTAACTCCATATTCTGAAAAAATTTCATCCACTGACGACACCCACACATCGAATGCAAATAAGGTACGAGAAGACGGCCATACCTTGATGAAAACTGCCAGAGAAGATGACCCCTAATGCCAGAGACGTAGCAGCTCGATGGAGGGTGGAGGGTAGATGACGTCAGATACGGGAGCCATAACCAAAGGAGGAAAAAGGAGAGGAAGGGGGAAGATGGGTTTCCTTTTAATTAAACCAAAATGACGTCGTTTGGTTTTTAGTTAGCCAAAATGATGTCGTTTGGTTTTAAACCAAACGACGTCCTTCTGGTTAACTTAAATAATGTTCTTTAGTTAACCAAAACGGTGTCGTTTGGTTTAAAAGAAAACGACGTTGTTTTGGTTAACTCTCCTTTTGTTTCTTTAGTTAACCAAAACGATGTCATTTTGTCATTTTGGTTAATTGAAGAATGTTATTTAAGTTAACCAAAATGACGTCGTTTGGTTTAAAACCAAACGATGTCGTTTTGGCCAACATTAAAGCATCCGTTTCGATGTCAGATGACATCATTTA
The DNA here is from genome assembly GCA_027564335.1 of Erythroxylum williamsii. NCBI lineage: Eukaryota > Viridiplantae > Streptophyta > Magnoliopsida > Malpighiales > Erythroxylaceae > Erythroxylum > Erythroxylum williamsii. Next base: position 7,953,363 of record JANITW010000236.1, read on the forward strand.
ATTTTCAACCATACGACATCGTCTTTGACCAAAATGACGTCATTTTGGTCTGCAAGAAAACGTTATCACTGCATAAACAAAATAACGTCATTTTTTCCCAATCAAAAGCGACATTGTTTTGTTACAATCATTAACCTTAAGGAGGACGGTGCTTTTATCGATGCCATTACTGATGTCAATTTTGTGCAATTTGGTTCAGTATTTTGAAAGTTATCCCCAAAGTACTACGTACTGTTCACAAACAGTGACATAATCCAGAAACTCTACTTAAAACTAAAATTTGACATACTTAGTGATAGAAATCAATTTCAACTCCTTCATGAAAGTTGTAGATATGTCTTTATAGTTTAATATGAATTTAACTTCATCTAATTTGGACATTCACATATCAAGTTATGGCTTAAATAAAGATGTATGTTCAGTAAAATACTGCATATATGTCACGCACCGCCTCTTCAAACCTCCATATCTTTCAATCCAGAAATGCAAAAATTTCAAACTTTATATCAATAAAAAGCTAAAAGAAAATGTACAACTTTCATGAAGACAATTTTATCAAAATCTTCCTAGATCAATAAAGTTTAATCATGGAAGATTCAGACCAATACTAACTTCTCTAACTTATCTTCTTCATTCTCTATGTTTCTTCTTTCAATATAAATCTGACACTTCAATTTTTATTTTTACTTTTTCTACTCTATTTCCATTCAACTCATTCACAACACATTCACAGTACAATTAAATATGTAAGTTTACTCAAAATTCTCAAAATCATCAAAAACAAAAGAAAAGTCGTTCATGCATTTCACCATTCTTTACATTTTCTTCACTGTCATTTTCCTATATTTTCATTTTCTACATTCTCTTAAATTTCGTCCTCTAACTATCATTTAAACAATCTTTTTCATCTCAGACCATCATCTTACAATTATTCTTTAATTCTAAATTATTCTTTTGGTCATCTCTAAAACACTCAGATTTTCACATCTATGCATATATGAAAAGGAAAAACAGAGCATATTTCCACTATAATTTTTTTTCCATATCTCTGCACTCTTTGATCCAAAAATGTGTTTAAAAAAAACTCTGAATTGACCAAATGAGCTATGAATTTTGATTATAATAGTTTTAATTGTATATATTTCTATATAAATTAAAATATAAATAATACAATTTTAATATAAATCACATATAATAGAATAAATAAAATAAAATTTAATTTAATAAATTAAATAATTAATAATAATATTTTCATATAATTAATAATAAATTGTATATAATTAATAATAAAATAATAAAATCTTTATTACTTTACAATAGAAAACATATTAAAAAATTCAAAGTCACAATCATTACTTTTTAATAGGAAATGATTTCTATTTTAAAATAACATCATTAAACAACAACCATTTTAATCAAGGGTATAATAGTCATTTATTATACATTCCATTCCATTCCATCTATCTCCTAAATAACATTTCACTACATTACATTATGAATCGTTCCATCCCTTCCAAACAACTTTTCACTATATTACATTCCATTCTATTATAAACCGTTTCATTCTGTTTCATTCAATTCCGTTCCATTCCATTAATTAACATCCATCCAAATAAAGCCTAAGTCATTTGTTGAGGACAAAATTATCCTAAACTCCCACGTTTTTCACTTCTCTGGAGACTTCTTTTCCACTTCACTCTCCAAAAACTACTTCACTTTCACTCTCTCTTCCTCACGATTCTCTTCTCTAGAAACTTCACTCTCTTTTTAACCCAACCTAGCCTTCTATCATCTGTCCCTTTCTTTTAGGTAAGTTATTCTTGTTCTTTCCATGCATGTGATTTCCTTCTTTTCCATCGTCTCCACTTCTGTTAAGGTTAATTCTTTAACCTTTTTCACTAGAAACAAGATTTGGAATCCCATCAGTTCCTGTTCCAGCAAGTGTCTCGACATTAACAACTCTCCCACAGTATGTAAAAGCACACTCCCTCTACCTCAATATTCTTCCTTTTATTGTTTTTGTTTTCTAAGAAAGCTACAGCATGATAAATTTGTAAAATAGGGTTGTGTTTGTGTTCTGTTGGTGGGTTTCAATTGAGTGAGGGATTAGGTTTTGTGGTCTGATTTCTCTCCTCACTGAAAATGGCAATTAGTAATAGCTCCCACTGAAATTGCTGGTGGGTAGAAGTCTACCATTATGGACTATTCTAATACAACAATATTGGAGTTCAATTAGCTTTTTGTCTAATTGAAGTTTTGGTTTTTGTTTCCAGCCCTAAGATCTTGTGTTTTTTTGTTTGAGCACCTCCAAGATGGTCTAATTGTTTCTCTTTTGAATACGGTATTCATTGATAATTTGGAACTTCATATTTCTTTGAAGTTGTAGTTTTTCTTATAAGCAGTATTTGAAAATTTAGATAAAAATGAAATCTAATGTCTCAAATTGTTTAAAAATTTACCGATATGCATTTTTAGTTTATAATGTTTAAACAAATTTCTGAATGGGGATTCTTCAAAGTTGGGTTTCTTTTTATTTTATATCAATGTTACTTCAGGGATTGTGGTTATTGCGACACCTACATTTGGTTCACGCTCGTCTTAACCCAAGTGTTCCTTTTTTGATTTTCTTTCTTGAATTTCCCTCTTTTCTCTGTCCTTTTTAGATTTAACATTCTAGGGTTCTTAGTTTCTATGAGACCCGTAAAGCTTCGGTATTAACTAGCTTTGATTTCTTTGGAGATTCTTGTCGTGGCTTCGCTAAAGGGAAAAAGTCGAGTACTTTTCTAACTTTTAATGAGATTTATTATGTTTTGATGCAATAGGCTCTTCTTCAACACCAGTCTCTTTACCATCCTAGTCTTCTCGCTGCTCCTCAGGTTTGTTTGTTATGAGTTTCTCTCGCTCTCTGTGATTTTCAAGTTGTTGATTTGAGTGACTGCGATTCCCTTATCCGAAAATCTTGGGTTTCCAGTTTTGTAAATGGGTGTGTTATAGTGTTTTGTTTGTATTTTTGATTTTTGGGATTTTGAAGGTCTAAGGTTAGGATTTTCCTCCCTTTCTAACTGTCTTTTTGAGTTTGCCTGTCGATATGCTTTCTTTGTTACGTTTGCTGGTCAACAACAGTCTCTTTACCATCTTGGTCTTCTTACTTCTCCTCAGAGAGAGCAGTAGATCTGTGAGACAGCTAGTCATTTAGTTAGTAGGGAGGGGTTTTGATGTGAGGAGCGAGTTAGATGGTATATGATGAACGGAGCTCCGGTGAGTGATCAAAATGGGAGGTGGCATTTTTATAAATATCTTCACATGGAATGGCAGATCTTGTTTGCTACGATAATGCAAACCATGACATCGATCAGGGTTGAAGAAGGCGATGGAGTTTGATTTGCGATTGCAGAGTGACGAGTGTGTGAGATCAAATAGGTCTAAAGAGATTGATAAGTTGTTGTGGAAAGGGCTAGGTGTGGGTGTCCTGTTGCTAAGCTTGAGGGCTAGGGTCCGAAACGGGGTCACTGTCACAAAAGGTATGCCTTTTTCTTTTCCTTTTTTAGTCAATGGGTTGTCTGGATGAAAAAGGCGGTGGCTGCCGGAGTTGTTGTAGAGCACGAGATCAGCGAGGATACGGAAGAATAATCAAAGGTATGGTGAGTAAATAATCATTGTCGTGTTATCATGGAACAAGTAAGTTTTCTTTTCTCTCTCTACTACTATCTTCAGATTATCCATTACTTTTGTGTTTTCCTTTGTGTCTCAATCTTGTGCTTTTGGGTTTAGTCGTGAGATTTTCTTATCTAAGTTTCGGGTTTCCTGACTTTTTGGATATGTATGCATTTATTTATATTGTTAGCAGTATCTGGTGTCTATGTTGATCTTAAGGAGTTTTGTTCTTTGATCTATTAATTGTTGTTGGAGGTCTGAGCTTGAGTCTATTAGTTTAGCGTCATTTTCTATACGTGAATTTTTCCTTTGTATCCATGTTCTTCCTTTGGCTTTGGATATGCAAAATGGGGATTGTTTTCATAGATGGAAGTGTTAGTGGCAGTTGCCCTCCTTCCGTAGACAACAATACGTTGTTGTTATTTGATGGAGAGAGAGAGGGAGGGGGAGAGGGCATTGTGTGTTTCGGAAGCAAGGCATTTATTACCCCTTTGTTGAAAAACGTTTTTCTAACTTTGGTAATTTGCTAAATCTATGCTTAGGGATACCACCAACACTACACCGTCCATTTCTTCTCCTGCGTGTTTTAATACGGATTAGACTTCTCGCCGCAGTCTTTTCTGCTTACCGTTTTAATTGGCAAATTATATTTTTTATCGTAATTTTATTTTATTGTTATTTTATTATGTATTAATTTTTTGACTATTTTTAGTTTCATATATTATTATTATTATTATTATTATTATAGTTTAAATTGCTTTTTAACGTATTTATTTCATGCTAGTTTGCCTTTTCTCTCTCAAATTTGCATCATTCTTGTATTGTCTTATTTACATGTGGGTCTATCAGAAACAACCTCTCTACTATATAGGGTTAAGGTTGCGTACTATCAAACTTTCCCAAACCCCGCTTCCTTGCGGGACTTCAGACTGAGTGAAGATGATGATGGTGATCAATGCTACTTCAAGAGCAGCTCTTTTCCCCTTTTTGGCCTTTTGAAAAATAATATATGTTATCTGTTTCTCCAAAGCCTACGTTGCATATGGTGCAATCATTTTAGACAATTTTCTTATAATTTGTTAAATTCTTGCTACATTTAAATGCTTATAAATATATTCATGTTCGTCTTTGTCTCTATTGCAAAAAAAAAAGACGAACATTATTCATTTCACAATAAGTGATTATTGTTGCGGGACACTAGAGAAGATGAAGTTAAGTGGGAACCATATCCCACCTTACATACATGTAAAATATGCAAGTTTCTGCATGCATGTATTTCATGACTGCTGTACGTGGATACAACATGCACACTTTGGAATTTGCTCTGCATGTTTGATTTTCATAGTCAAGTTTTTGGTGGCATTGTAAGATTTGAGAGTAAAAGAAAAGAATGAAGGTTTATTTCTTGCTCTCGTAGACTGTAGAAGGAGAGAATATATATACACTTGTACTTCTCACTCTACAGCTATATAAAATCTCTACGGTTACAACAATAAAAATATACAGGTATAATAGCTTCTAGAATGATCATGTTGATGGGCTTGTATTATTATGGCCTGTGAAGGATTTGGGCATCATCTGGAGGATCCATGTCCGTTACAGGCATGCATCTTTGTCTAAACTTCTAATTACTAAAATATCTGTGCTATGCCTTTTTGATAATGTTTTAACAACATTGGTAACCGAAAAGCAAAAAAAAAAACGAACTAAATGAAAACGACTTATTTAACGTGAGAGGAACCAAAATGGCAAGTAGGTTATGTGTATACTCCAACAGATGGCATTGCTCAGGGGCTTAAAACTCTTTCGTTCAATGACATCAGAGTTCTCTAAAAATATATGGTTGATGGCAGTGGGTTATGTTAACACTGTTTCCTAATCGATAGGTCCTTGTGCTTTCACCAAGCACTGCAATATATAGTAGAACACGTATTCCCTTTTTAATGTACCATACCATTCTCCTACTATAGAAGCGTTACATTAAAAAAAAACACTAGCAGAAAGGACAAGCTCTACATCGAACTTTGATTCCAGCAGTTCTACTTACATTTTACACCCTAATCATCGCGCTAACATACTATTGTGTTAGTTAAAGTATTTTTAGGGTGCGTCTCTTTGTTCGAAAATGATCATCTCTGCATGGTGTACTTATTGAAGAAATTGAATGCCTTGATAGTTTATTAGTTACTGATGAAATAACGAAGGTCATTTCTCTTTTACTCTATTTTTATGCCATCAACTATTTTGAATTATTTTATGGTTGTCTTTTATATCATACTTTTTTTGAATAAATTCATGTGAATACATTAACAAATTTATTTCTTGCAGTCGTTTGAGTTTGAGTAGAAATGTTGAAAAAAGAAAAAGGCCGGTGGCTATTTTGACTTTATGGTTGCAAATGTGCAACACCCTAAGTTGGCTGGCATTAAAGGTGCTGGAAGCTTTGATGGGCTCTAAATAAAAGAACTTTTACAAAAAATATATTTGTATTGATAACAAAATTTATGAGTACAAAAGATACACACAAGATATAAATATTTATCTCTAAATGCTACATCACTTTTTCTTTTAATATTTCTTTTCTCACAAAGAACTACGGCTCTCAAAACACTTCTCTTTTCAAATGCTCTCTATTTTTTCTCGTATATATAAATAATTACAAGAACATATATATATAAACATGCTAAAAGACTTTAAATACATTTTTATTACTTCTTTGATTCATCGTTATCTACAAGATTTCAAATACAATTTGCTTACTTCTTTGACTTATCCATTTACTCATCCTTATCCATAAGTTTCTTTCATAAACTTCTAAATTTGTCCATAAATTTTTACATCATCACCAGATATTTTTCTCCAACCCAAATCTTATCTTTTGTCATAATTACATAATTATCCATAATGAAGGAATGTTTGTATATTATAACACTCTCCCTCAAACCTGAATTCTCATACCAAGCATTTCTCTCAGTCTGCGAAACACTTTGTTATTCACTAGCTTTGTAAAAATATATGCTAATTGATCCTCTGTTTTGCAAAACACTAATTCCACATTTTTTTCACCTGCTCCCGAATAAAGTGATATTTGATATGTTTGCTTCGACTGTGTGACACTGAATTCTTTCCAATTAATATAACAGACTTGTTGTTAACATATATTGTTGCCAGACCTTTTTGTTCATGGTCTAGCTCATTTAGAATATATCTCAACCACATTGCTTGACATGAGCATGCTGTTACTGCCAAATATTCAGCTTCACATGTTGAAAAAGCAACAATTTGTTGCTTCTTTGATGACCAAGAAAATACAACTAACCTAATATGAAAAGCATACCCATAAGTATTTTTTTTATTATCTAAGTCTTCACTAAAATCACTATCAGAATAACCAATTAACTTTGAATTTTGAGCATGTATATAAATAAGCCTTGATCGATCGTACCTTTAATATATCTCATAATTCTTTTTGCTGCATCAAAGTGATCTTGCTTTGGCTTTTCCATATATCTGCTGGCTAGTTCGACTGCGTATATAATGTCTGGTCTTGTATAAATATCTTAAACTTCCAACCAAACTTTTGAATAATGTCGAATCTATAGATTTTCTCTCTAAATCAATTCTCAATTTTATGCTTGTATCAACTGGCGTGGCTATTGAGTTGCAATCTTTCATTCTGAATCTTTTTAAGATTTCTTTTGCATACGTTCTTTGAGAAATAAAAATTCCTTCTTTAGTCAGCTTCCCTTCAACTCCAAGAAAGTAGGACATTTCACCAATATCTATCATCTCAAATTTTCTAGTCATAATTTTCTTTAAATCATCAAACATACCTGGATTGTTTCCTGTGAAAATTACGTATAAGCACACGATCATGACATCTCCATATTGATTTTTCTTCATGTAAAGTGCATTTTCATACGGACTTTTTGCAATACCGTTGTTTTGAAAGTATTCATCAATTCTTGTATTCTAAGCCCTCGGAGCTTGCTTCAATACATACAAAGCTTTATTTAATCGATAGACATTGTCTTTTTGACCCTTCTTGACAAATCCAGGTGGTTGTTCAATATAGACTTCTTCTTCTAAGTAACCATTCAGAAAAGCAGACTTCACATTTATCTGAAAAATCTTCCAATTGTTTTATGCTGCAAGTGTTATGAAAAGTCTAATTATATCAATTCTTGCAAGTAGAGCAAATACTTCATCATAATCAATTTCATATTTTTGTTCGTAATCTTTTGCAAATAGTCTTGCCTTGTATTTCTCCACTTTTCCTTCTTGGTTGGTCTTTGTTATCTACACCCACTTGACTTCAATTGCTTTATGTTCTTTTGGAAGGCTGGTCAATTTCTTTGTATCATTTTTTTGGATTACACCAATCTCTTCATTCGTGACTTTTGTCAATTTTTTGTTTCCAGCTGCTTCTTCATATGTTAAAAGATCATATGCGACCATCAAACAAAACAAAAAATAGTCAAATGTATTTATTCGTTTTGTAACATCATAAAGATCACTTAGATTTCTTCTCTTAATAGGTGCTCGTTCTGAATTACTATTGCTACTGCTTGACTTTGATAGTGTTGAAGTAGATGTCGTTGGTGTAGGACTTTGTGGAGGAGATTGATCATCATCTTATTGTGCTTGTATATCCATGTCAGCATCATCCTCATCATTAAAGAACATATCTTGAGTACTCCTTTCTTCCTTACTCCACTTCCAATAATCAGCTTTATCGAACTCATCATCTCTCGATACGATCACCTTTTTTATTATAGGGTCGTACAAGTTGTAAGCTTTACTTTGGTTGTCATATCCAATAAAGATGCACTTCTCCCCTATATCGTCCAATTTCTTTCTCTTTTGGTCAAGAATATGGGCATATGCAATACACCCAAATATCCTGAGATGCCCAACTACTAGTTTACTTCCACTCCACGCTTCATTTAGTGTCATGAACTTTACGCTTTTTGTTGGACAACGATTCAACAAATAGACTGCGTATACAACAACTTTGGCTCATAAATTCTTTGGTAGGTGCTTTTCCTTCAAGATGCTCCTCACCATATCAAGAATTGTGCGGTTCTTCCTTTTTGCCATGCCATTTTGTTGAGGTGTATATCTTGTTGTTAACTGATGAATAATTTCATGTTCTCTACAGAAATTCTCGAACAACTTTGAGGTGTACTCACCTCCTCTAACAGATCTTAGTATCTTTAAATACTGTCCACTTTGTTTCTCTGTCATTGCTTTGAACTCTTTAAACTTATCAAGGGCTTCTGTCTTTTCTTTTAAAATATACGCCCAACATTTTTTTACTAAAATCATCAATAAAGGTTAAATAGTACCTGTTTCTACCAACTAAATGCACATCAAATGGGCCAGCTATATCTGTGTACACAATCTCCAATGACCATCTGGCTCTCCAAGATTTTCCAATTTCAAACAGTTGTCTATGTTGCTTTCCTTTGATGCAAGCTTCATACAATTGTCTCGGTTGATCGATTATTGGCAGTCCGTTCACCATTTTTGATTTTGACAATAACTTTAATTCAGTAAATCCAAGATGACCGAGCCTTGAATGTCACAACTAAGATTCATCTTCAATAGCTGAATTGATGCACTTTATCAACTCGTTCTGTACGTCAAGTGTGAAAAGATGATTTTTTGTCATCTTCATCTTCACCTTCACAATTAATTCTTCATTCTTGTTTCTAATGGTAAGATGGTGATTCTTTAATACTATAATATACTTCTTTTTTAAGAGTTGATCGAGGCTGATGATGTTGCTTTTCAAAGCAGGCACATAATAAACATCATAAATATATTTCTTGTTATTTCTTGTTTTCATTTTTCAATGAAATCACAATTTTACCTTTGCTTTTTACTAGAATCTTTGTTGAATCACTGAGTATAACTTCTCCACGAACTATCTCGTTCAAGTCTATACACAACTCTTTATATTCACACATGTGATTGCTGGCACCTGTGTCAAGATAGCAAGCATCATTGTTGCTTTGCTCATTTACTCGTAAAGAGAGAAGCATAATAACTTTATCTTTCTTGTCTTCTGCTGTTGCAAAATTACTTCTTTCCTTCACCTCAGAATTCAATCTACACTCATAACTAAAATGACCATATTTATTACAATTATAACACTGCACTTAAGATTTATCTCTTCTATGTTGAAATCTGCCTCGACCTTTGTCTCTATAACCTCTTTCACGACCATGTGTCAAATTTCCTTCATTTGTATTTTCTCTTTTAAAAAATTGTCGACCACATCCACGTTCACCTCGGTTGTTCCATCGACCACGTCCCATTTGGTAGCCACCTCTATAGCCACGTTGTCTTTCTCTATCCTGTCTCTGGCTACTGCTTGCTTGATTTTTACCAACTGATAGTTTGCTTTGTAAGACTTTCTCCAAGTTTCCAGTATTATTATTCTGGTTCACTCTTTGCTCATGTGTTTGGAGAGAACCTACGAGTTTATCAATCGAAAATTTTGACAAATCTTTCAATTTTTCGATTGCGGTAAAGACATAATCAAATTTGCGTGTCATCGAATGCAAAAGCTTTTCGATTACTTGAACATCATCTAGAGTTTCACCGTTTCTTTTCATCTCATTAGCCACCGTTTTCAAACAAGTGATGTAATCACCAATATTTTTTTAGTTTTGCATTTTTAGCATTTTGAACTCAGCTCTGAGTGATTGAAGATGTACCTTTTTAGCCTTTTTAACTCCTTAGAAAGATTTCTGTAGAATCTCCCATGCTTCCTTTGAAGTTTTTACATCTTGAGATTTTTTCAAACGTAGGTTCGTCAACACCTTGAAAGATAAAGAACAACGCCTTCTTATCTTTCTTTTGATTTTCTTTCAATATCTTTTTTCTCGACATCCGATAAGGCCACTTCGGCAGCTGCATCTATGAGCTCAATATATCCATCATCGACAATATCCCATAAATCATGAGAACCAAGCATCACTCTCATCTGGATGCTCCAATTCTCATCATTTGTCTTTGTTAATTTTGGAACTTGAGGCTGGATCAAGTTGGTCATTGCTTCACCAATTCACAATCAAACAAACTTTGCTTTGATACCACTTGTCGGAAGTTTTGATGGGCTCCAAAGAAAAGAACTTTCACAAAATATATATTTGTATTGGTAACAAAGTTTATGAGTACAAAAGACATACACAAGATACAAATATTTCTTTCTAAGTGCCACAACATTTTTCCTCTTAATATTTCTTTTCTCACAAAAAGCTATGGCTCTCAAAACACTTCTCTTTTCAAATGCTCTCTATTTTCTCATATATGTAAATGATTACAAGAACACATATATATAGACATGTTAAATGACTTCAAATACAATTTGACTACTTCTTTGACTCATCCTTATCTACAAGACTTCAAATACAATTTGTCTACTTCATTGACTCATCAATTAACTCATCCTTATCCATAAGTTTCTTCCATAAGCTTCTAAATTCATCTATAAAGTTTTACATCATACCTTATTTTTTGTCATAATTATATAATTATCCATAATGAAGGAGGGTTTGTATATTTTAACAAGAGGCATCTTTATATAGTTATAGGCCAAGGATTAGAAGTTATTTTCTAAATTTTTATGTAAATCAAGATTATATGAGGCACATTATGATGACAATAATGAGTCATGTATTTCAATGATTAGGATGAATAGGCAAGCATTTTTTAAACTATGTCAAATGCTTGAAAGCATAGGAGGATTAAAGCCCTAGGTTAAGTTTATTTCCAACATCATCCAATGTTATTTTATAGTGTAATTGCAATTATATAATAAATGCTGGTATGATTCAGAACAAACTCACGAAGTATATGAAGGAAAATTTAATTAGCTGCATTATCTAGAAAAAGGATGAACCATTATGAAAGATCGAAGAATGAAATATGCAAGGTGTCTAATAATAATAAGAAGAAGAAGAAGAAGAAGATATGTTTGTATTATTATTATAAAAATAATTAAAAAATTGATGATAATGTAGTTAGTGAAGATTATAATGGATATTTTTATCTTTTTATTATTTATTCTTATGTCATTGGTATAAAAATTCTTTAACAATAAATCAAACAAGATAATATATATATATTTCATTTTATTCTTCGTCGATGTTATTATTTAAGAGGAATTATTTTATTCTTTATCTATTTCAAAGAAAAAACCAAACAGCACGTACAGTTAACTTTGTTTTTGCCTCCCAAACTTAGGCCTTGTTTGGTAAAGAACTTATCAGCTCTTTTTCAGCTATTTGACTCATTTTAACTGATTGACTTTATAAAAAAGCTATTAGAAGTGTTTGGTAAATAGCTAGGTGGGTTGGCTACACCCAACCAGCTAATTTCGGACAAGCTCCTTCGAGGAGCGTTTCGTGATAATCAGCTGAAAGTTTTTATATTCATGTCGATTCTACCCTTTTACTACCACCTTGTGGAATAGAATTCTTGTAGCAGAAGATCTCTTCCCAAAGTCGAAGTTCCTAATCACATGGTACCGTAACGCCCGAACCGTCAGCACAACCACCACCAGCGGAGAATCCGTCGAGGAAGAGGAAGTATTTCGATGAGAAACTCGTCGACTCTTCCTACTTCAAAATACGTGCTCTTCTTCGACAACTTTGCCCACAATTCATCGAGGTAATAATATAATTTGGTTAAAGTTGATCATTTTTTGTGTGCTCTTGTTGAGTCGTGGTTGAGTTTAGGTATTGGTTTACGTAGGTTGTTCTGGGTTTTTATGATTTTGAAGTAAAAAAACATTCTTTTTATTTTTGGCCATTTGGGCAATAAAAGGCTCTTAATCCAACAGATAAGGTTGTCGAGGGATTTATAAGAGAATCTATTGTCATTGTTTGTTTTGAAGGGAATAGTGGAAATTAGAGCTTAACTGGTAATTTTCACTTAACCGTAGGAGTTTGCCCTGATGGTTAGGAAGCTAGTAGGTTTAAATCCTGATAAATGCATGGTTTTAGGGATCCATGTAAGCATTACCACCTTTTGATGCGAGTAAAAGAATGATTCCTGGTTTAAAAGTGCTAAGCAGTCATCTGGGTTTATTTATTTGTATTCTAGCTATAGAAATGCAGACTTTCTTTGCATCAAAAGCTTCAAGGCGTTTACTTGATGGCATAGACGGTTTGATGTCCTGATCTTGTTCTTTGACGTGGTATATCTTGCTTCTTAATGAGCATATGTATGAAACTGCATCATCAGCTACCACAGTGTGTAGAAATTTGAGTGTTGTTGTACTAATCCTCTTGTGGAATGGCATATTCATGGCCATCTCTATCATACCATTATTTTCTGTTATGATCACCGACCTTTCCATCATCTCCTTCCCCTTTAGTGATGATCTGTTTTGGTTAGATGGAACATTAAAAGAGAAGTAGACTGTAAAGACATGGGTAGGAATACCTCACATAACGTCTTGATTTTTAAATTTTGCATCTGAATGGAGAATCCTTTGAAAGTTTCTTTATATTGGTATACACTTGGGGACAACCTCCTTTTTCTTAGTTATTTGGTGTAGCATTTTGTCACTAAATATGATGGTTGGCGTGCTGAAGTTTTTTATTGCTGTGGTAAGTATTGCATCTTATTGTTTAATTCTCTAAGTCCAAATGATTAATGCTAAACAACTAGATATTTACTTTGAGATTTATTTCAATTCATTTTGTTCAAGTATTCTCATGGGAGTTTTCATAGGCTTCACCCTTGGCTTTTTAGTAAATATAATATCTGGAGCTGCTTTTCTATGGCTTTATGGA
>JANITW010000236.1:7979848-7990225 GCA_027564335.1 Erythroxylum williamsii
CATAATTTTATTAATAATTTGATAATAAATATTATATAAAAATTAAGTTTTATTTAATATGTATTTATTATTAACGATAAAAATATAATTATATTAACAACTAAACAAGTTTTTATTTTTATTTAAAAAATTAAAAATTATAATAAAAAAATATAAATGGATCCAAAGCAGCCATTTAATTATGTATATTCAGCAGACATAACACCAAAGACCTGATCTATTAAATTTGGGCTAAGTCAGGCCGGATGAGAACCCTAGCCTAATTGCCATCCCCACAAGGGACCCAGCCTAGCCAATGCTTGAAGTTTTATTTTATATTTTAGATTTAAAAAATATATGTCAATTTAGTAATTAAATTATATAATAAAATAAATGTTTATTTAATACATTAATAAATATTGTCTAAGAAATTAAGGTTAAGTTATTTACTTAATTAATTTATAAAATTATATTTTTTTTCAAATTTTACGTATTGGAATGAATCGAGAGTCTAAGTTTCCAAAATACGTTCTAAAATATATTCTTTTGTTTAGATAAATAAAACATAAACCCTCGGACCCGACTCTGCTTCTGTGATTGTGCATGCCGCCGTTCTCCACCGTCCAACTCTGTTTCTCCGTCGCCGTGTTCTGATGGCAGACAAGTCCGTCACAACTATTTCCACGGCACCGAAAAAGGTGGGTTTCCACATCGCCACGCACCAACAAGTTGTTTGTTAGTTGTTTTCATGTACGGTGTTTTGACTTTGGAAAGGAATGAACTTTGAACAGGTTCTTGTAGACATAGTAAAAATAGCTCAAAAGCAAGGATTGCAAGGTGGTAAAGGAAGCTGGAAGGATTTTCTTAATGTTCATGATCGAAAGATCGGGTCTTCGTTGAGTGACCCAGCTAAGAGGACTCGCGAGACTTTGGTTTCTTTTCTTCAAACTTTCAATGAAAAGAAACATGTAAAGGTGAGGACTTGTTGAAAGATGTTTCTAACGTACGTTTTTATTCTGTAATGGGTTTCAACGTTTTTGCCATTTCAGTTTTTTGGTTATGTTCTTCGAAAGCATTCGAATTTGGAGGTGTTGGAGAGGATTAGAAAAGAATCCCCAGATAATGAATCGCCGGTACAGGTGCGTTCTTTAACTTATGGTCCTTAGAAGGTTGGTTGAGATTATAGATTCTCACTAGAAGTGTCAGTGTGACCTCATATAATGTATGAGGTAATCACGGCTAATTATCAATTGTGGCAGTGCAGAAGCTGGTTCGTTTAACCATCGAACACCCACTTTACCTGTCCAAGTATGCATTCCCGTCCTATGAGAAGGTCTGCTGTCGTAAATTCTTACTCATTTTGTTTTATGATGATTTTTACTTTCACTAATGTTAAATCTCCATGTCTTACGTTCTTCTCCGGTTACTATGGCTTTTCAAGTTGCATTTCAGCATTCTCATTTGTAATTATTGAACAAGACTGGGCAAAACATTGTATTCAGCATCTTTCTTCTGCTTTTTAGTTGGCATTTGGTTTAACACCTTCATGCACATATCCATTAAATTTATGCAACTGATCATTCCATATGTTTTAGATTTATCGGCTTGGAGGGAATACCACAATGTTGTTATTCTCAATGTTGTTATTCTTGGAGTTTCAACTTGGAGGTGCGATTTGCTAATTCATTGGCAGGGGTCATTTGGGTGTTGCATGACTACCCAAATATGTAGATAGTTAATTGGCTTATGTTTTACTAAAAGATTTCTTTTTGTCTTCCACTATATTCTTTTTAATATTTTGAAGCAAAACATGGGTTATTTGTCGACAAAAAGGCCTTATGGTTGCTTGATTCTGAGCAGCAGAAGTATAGAGGACATGATGCTGTAAATCGTCTATAACAGTTTTACAGTTTTTGGCCTCGAGATTAGCATAAAGCTTTGAGCATTTATCTTCCTGCTATCCTGTACCTCACTATAGCTGCCGTTTCAAGTAATTTGTGTTACTTGCTAAATATCATGAGGCTGTTACACTTAGTAGTAACAAGGCCTGCATTGTTGTTTTGTTGAATTGATATTTGCAGGAATGGATGGTAACAAAGCTCAGTAAGAAAAACAAGTCAGTGACTAAAAATGCAATGCTTGCTATTGATTGTGAGATGGTTCTTTGTGATGATGGCACAGATGCTTTAGTGGAGATCTGTGTTGTGGATCATAACCTACAGGTATACGTGGCCTTTTGTTTGTGTTTGTTAATGTTGGGTGGTTTAGTGCCTTTAATTGTATGCTTTTAGAGTTAATGATGTAGGTGGTTTATTTGATTGTATTAGTGATGATTTACCCCCAGAAACTTAGTGAAACTTGGTATATGGCTCTCAGGTACAACTTCATGAACTAGTAAAGCCTTGCAAACCAGTTAGAGATTATAGAACTGATATTACTGGAATATCTGCAGCAGATTTAAATAAAGCATCACTTTCATTAACAGATATACAGGTATCACGTTACGATTCTTAGAATCTTGTCTGTTCATCACTTACAACATTGTTGGGTTAAGCTAACTAATTTTTCTGTAGAAATCCATGAAGAAGCTAATGTCAAAGCGAACTATTTTAGTGGGTCACAGTTTGCAGAATGACCTACAGGGTCTGTTCAAGTTTTTGTCACTTTTTGACTTTGTTTATGGGAGTTTGTTATGTTCTGATTACAGTTCATGCGCTTACTTATCTCTGAATCAATATGCATTGACAGCACTAAAGTTGGACCATGCAAGAGTTATTGACACCTCACTTATTTACAGAAGTTCAGATGGACTCTCACTTTCTTTGGGTAGTTTGTGTAAGGTAAGCTGCAAAGAAAATGTGTCTCTTTACTACAGGTCTGGTATCTTATTTATTACTGCAGAAGCTTCGATTGGAATTGTATCTTTGGTTTTCATTAGAGTACCTGTATCTTCTATTTCGTGATCATAAATAGTCTTGCACCTGCTAAATAAGCTTAGCAATTGTTCTCATAATGCTTAACTTGTGAACAATTAAATTCATTAGTCATTTAAACTGACTTGAGGCCTCTTTAATTAATCGGATTGGTATGGATTATTTCCTTATGAGTTATAGAATTTTTTACATGCATAGGTAATGTTGTTGAGCTTTTCTTTTGACAGTCTGTACTAGGCTACGAACTTCGTGAGGGAGGTGCTCCACATAACTGTCTAGATGATGCAATTGCTGCTATGAAACTTGTCCTTGCTAAGATTGAGAGTGGCGTTGATCATGACCCTTTAGTTGAACAAGATGTAAAGCATGTAAGTTGGGGAATGTAGTTTCTATTTTGAAGGTTCTTATCCTGGCCAGCTAATATATTTGTTTTAATATTGAAGGTGCCTGACGAAACTGCAAAGCTTCTTCTTCACAGGATACCAATTACTGTCCCCAGTGAAGAGTTGCAATGGGCACTTCCTGGGAAATTTAGTGTAGAACTCAAGGTACTTAACTTGAAAGAACCACACAATTTATAAAAGTATCTATGCTGTATTTGACCTGTAGTAATCTTGTAATCTCCTGCATCTAGACTTTACCATATGTATGACAACACCTGTTAAAAATAGTTTCTAGCATCTTTCATTGGCTAAACTGAAAATGCTGCCATTTGCTTGAATCTCAAAACTGTTATATTATGGCCAAAAAATTTGGATCAACTAGTTGCTTGACCTGACTCCCTATTGCCAGCCTGTTGTATGCATCAAGTTCATATGATGTCGTGCGAGTATCGCTTCGATTCGTAATGCAGTTTATAATTTTGTAACAGCCTCCTAGGAATGGTCAACGAAAGCAATACTCCGTTCTGGCCGTATTTGGCAATCCACGGGATGCACAACAGGCATTTGAAAATGCAAATGGCCGGATAGAAAAGGTACTTTTTGGTTGTTTATTGGGCATAGATAAGTACTCCGGTGGTTTTACCTTTCAAGTTTGGAGGAATGCTTATATTATCAATTTATTGTAGCGCTGATTTGCAAAATGAGATTTTCCCTTAAGATTATGTGGTTATGATGTCACGCTATGATGAGGGCTGCCTTTTGTATGCTAGATTTCACATAATTTCAGCAGTTCAGTTATTTCACTAACTAAAATTAATTTCTTCTAATGTCAGGATATATCTGGACTGCCACAGAAACTAATTAGGTTTAAACTTAGTACTGGAGAAACTGCTAGTCTATACGTTCGGAAAATGGCAACTGTTTGTTCTCTTAGTGAAGTTCAACAGAAAAAAAGAGGTTTCCAGGATGGGGATACACATGACCCAAAGAAATTGAAAATGACTCCCTCTGATGATCACTTAAAGGAGATTGAAAGACTGAAGCATGAATTGAGAGAAAAGAGTTCCAGAAAATGTGATAACCATTTAAAAGAGATTGAGAGTCTGAAACTAGAGTTGAGGGAGAAAGATTCAAGTCAATGTGATTCCCATGTGGAAGAGATTGAAAGGCTAAAGCAACAACTAATGACGAAGGACTTTGAAATCAAAACGCAAGATAGGATCATAGCTGAGCTAAGAAAGAAGTTGGAAGAAATGAAAAAGAAGAAAAGATGACACAAACTTGTTTGTGGAATATATCCATCCATTTTGTGAACCACTCGTACGGTTAAGGGGTATGATTCTGCCTGCAAGTAACGTGAAACTTATGGTTAGATTAATATTTTTAGTGCAGTGCATTTCTGATCATTGCCAAGGGAAGTAGCTGGTATATTTCTCATAGGTATCTGTAACATCATTGTTTATGTTGTGTAAACCAAGCAATAGGTCTCCCTCAGTCCCTGATTGATTAGAAACATAAAGGGTTTAAGAAAGCATTGGAAGAGTTTCAAATGTCAAGTACATGCAATGTTGTATCACCAATCTTTCAATGCGTTTCAATTTAATCTATCACCAACCTGTTGATCATCATATAATCTGCATTGAAAACTTTTTAAGTCTTGTTTGGTTACCACTAATAAGGAGGTAAGAATGTAATATTTATTCTTTAATTTTTACTTATTTGATTACCAAGAATGAATAAACTAAAACAGATAATGATAAAATTGGAATGAATTTTAAATAATTTGAATTAAATATTAGTAATATTATTAATAATACTTTTGCTAAACAGGATGTATTTAACCCATAATACATAGGATACTTTTTATGAATGCCAGCCAGTATCGTGAGTAAATTGCCCTCACCCTATAATCATTTGATAATCTGGACTGTTTAGAGTAAGCTCCTTGGCTAGGACTCCACAATCAATAACATAAGAATACATCCACGTAAGTGCCTAAATCCATACCCAAACAAAGTTCGATAATTCTAAGGAACAACCCACATTCATACCACCCGCTTCTTTTATGTCTGAAATTGGGAAAAAGAATAAAGCTTGAATATGAAAACGCAGCACAACAATGGCCAACGCCACAAACACAACATCAAAATCAACTACTGTAAGCAGACCTTAATAACCCAACAGTTGAATCTCTCGGCAAACTTATCTACATTTACTCATATCAAGAGCCTTGAAAGAAGCTCAACAGCTTTTTAAGAGATTAGTCAACCTCCACAAACATTAATGTCAAGCTCTTTGCAATTGTCACCAATCCACGATAACTCACCTTCACATTCTTCCCATTTTGAAACAAAAAAAAAATGATTACGAGTTATACGAACTATATGGATTTGACATATATTAAAATTAATTTAATTTAAAGGATTTGATTAAAATGTCAATATTAATATAATTATCATTTTGTATAGTCTAATTTTCAAAATTGTGATTAAAAGAATAATTAATATTAGTTATTATTTGATGAAAAATATTATTATATTATTGAATATATTAATTTACTTTAGACCCAACATAAATTTAATTTATTATAAATAAATAATATTTTCTACACCAAAACCTCTAGTTTAGTACATCTTTTTAAAATTTTCTATAAACTAATACTTTTTTTAAAACTCATTTATTACAAATTAATTTTATGAAAAATAAAGTTATTATGTTTATTTATAGTTTAATGTCTGAATTAAACTTCAAGTTGCCACTCTGGGTTTGTCATCGGTAAGTAATACGTGTCCAAACTCCAAAGGAGTTTTATGCCTTCATTATTTATTCAACAAAAAACTATGCAAAACAGAGAGCGACGACGCTGTAATGCTTACACACATGGAAACAAAAAGCGTAAAAATAGGGTTTCTGAACTCAAGAGCTTGGCCTTTAATAAGCATAGACTCCATAAAACGTCTGCATGAAAGTAAGCAGCAACAGAACAACAGCAGCAATAACAGAGATGATAGCCCAGGGACTGTTGAGATATCTTTGTTTCAAAGTTGCTTTCCAAGTATTCCACCTGCGATTGTGATACTTATTTACATCGATCAGCAGACAATTGGGTGAGGTAGTTGTCCCCCATGTCGAAAACCACCTCATGACAGAACCTGTTGAAGAGGTCTGCAACTTTAGGATCACTTCCAAGCCAATGCTCAATTATGCCACAGGAATGGAGGTGTGCAACATCCATAGGAGAGTTTATCAAATTGTCCATGAATAACACATACGAGGTTATATAGTTGCTGCAATCGAAATGGCACTGCTCAAATGATATAAGGTTGAGAAAAGGCGACTTGGTACCGTCATCAATTGAGAGTCGAGGAATCCACAGGACGCCATTCTCGAATTTTATATCCCAAAATCGATCTGCCTTCCCCTCCTTGAATTTGATACCAGAATCTTTGAGCTCCGTCGCACAATATATCACTTGATGCCGTCCTTTATCCGCAACGTCACTATTTTGGGATAGGGGATCAGGTTTTGATCGGCCCAAGAGAATTCTCCACAAAATTTCAAGGCAATGCAGGCCTGCATCAAGGGGGGGTTCAAAAGCTTTTTGTCCTAGAAAGGTTGGGTGCATTAGAGCATCAAAGATCGTGGCAACCAACTCGGCAACATCTTTCTGGAAATGACATCCTAACTGAATTTTCAGAAGGCGGTCGAGGATAAAGAGAGGAAGCTGATTCTCTAACATAATTATGTCTCCCAGAATTGAACTCATCGAGCCAAGCCTTGAGAAAATGGGATCATTTGTAGGATAACCAAGTTTCTCGAATCCCTCGTCAACAGCTCTGAAGAGTTCGAGAACAAAGCAACCATCGAGTACCATCATTTCAACAAACTCATTGCTGCTAAGAGGAATTGGCCCTTCATAACATGACCGAGCTCTCTCTTCAACCTCTCTAACAGAATCAAGATATACCTTTATGTCCTGCTTGGTACGCTCCAGGACACGGCGAAGAAAACGCCACTTGTGGTGGTCCATTTGGCGCGGACATTTCTTGTCATTGTGGTACGGTCCCAGAGACACATTCTGGGGGACAAAAGCTTTGTAATCACCATTAAGTAGGTAGTGAGGGACTTTGTAGATGCATAGGTTTGAACATGAACCAGCAGCGTCGTCTTCTCCAGCTTGTTAGAGATATAGATAAAATTGTATCCATATAGATAGAATTATATCCCTGTAAATTAGGGATTCTTTATTATCCCCTAATTTACAGGGATATATTGAATATACAGCGCCTATATGTACTGCCTAATACAATGAATGAATATATCGATTCTCTGGATTAATACAGCTTGTTTAAGCTTTCCTTGGATTGATATCAACCAGTCAGATCCCAAGTTTTGACTTGCCTCTTCGGGTTTCTCCCCGCCACCTTTGACCACCACTTGCACTGGCTTCTGTCCGATGTTGTCATTAGTACCTCCAATCACAGCAAGCGGTGGATCTTGTGGTGTCTGCTCTTGTTTCTGCATTTCCTGAAGAGGCTGTTCTGGGAATCCAATCATTGGGATACCAGTTGGTGATTTGCGAATTTTAGACTACGGTTTCTCTAAGTTTTAGCTTAATAAGGTACCAACTCAGGAGATCCTTGAAGTAAACAAGTGTTGTTGTTGAAGGAAACAAAGTATGGTTTCCAAAGCACCCTACCCAAGATACGAAAGCACAAAGGCAATTCTTTTTCTACAGAACAAACTCTTAAATCAGAATAAGGTTCAGTCCAATATCAAGCTTTTAGATTGTCGTGTGCAGACAGTCAACGTGGTCCCTTCATATTTTCTCGGAAAGCTTTTAGGTGATTACGGTCATCACTTATTGGAGCGTCAGTGATAACTACAGGATCTTTAATATTCTAATATTCTATTCTATCCTAGTTTCGGAGAAAAGATCTATTGTATAATATTATTTTATTTTATTCTGTCTCATAAAATTTTAATTATTTATTTTACGGGACTTACGCAGAATTTATATAAATAAATGGCTAAGATTTATTGGATATAATAAGACACTGTAATATTAGATAGAAGATTTGGACTTCTAATTTTGTGCCAGATACTCTGTTAAAGATTACTTTATCTTATTTCATTCGTAAAATCTCAACCATCTATTTAAATAAATCCCATGTTTATTTACGTAAGTCTCATATAAATTTTACATAAATAAATGGTTAAAATTTAAATGGACAGAATATAGTATAATAATCTTAGACAAAAGATTCAGACTCCGTAATTTTCTGAAGTACATAAAATTAAATACCAAAAGAATAATATAATAATTATTTTTAAAAATAATTTTTGGTTAGAAAATATTAACATAAAATTCTTTTGATTTACAAAATATTAGTTGGCATTCAGAATTTTCTTATATAACTGATACAAATTTACTAATTTGTTATCATTTTCTAACCGATTTAATATGAATGAGTACTGTCCGAAAGTCAAAATCTTGTGGGACCGAATTGAACCAATTGACTTGACCCAAATAAATAAATATAAATATTTTTTAAAAGAAAAAAATCACCAACTGTCGGTTTTCTTAATAATAGGCCGGTTCTTGAGAAAAAACCGGCCAATACACTTCTAGCAATTTTTGCACACCAACCTTTTGTCAAAATCCACAGAGTTTGCATTAATTGATACAAAATGGACACATCTTTTTCTTTTAGAATTCAAATTGAAGTTATTGATGCACGAAAGCGAGAAATTTTTCTTTTTATATTTTAACTAAAAATTTTTATTTTAAATTATTATTGTTAAAAAATAAATTACTATATTATTTATTTAATCTCACTAATTAATTATATTATCAAATTTTAGGTTATTTATTTATCTCTTTATACTTTAATTAATTTTTAAAATTATTATCATTAAAAACTAATTATTATTTTTATCATGAATTTGTTAATAAATTGAATTATTAATTAGTATATATAAGTAATTTTGCTTAAGATAATTTAAGAATGTGCTAAAATATAATATTTAAATTATAAAAAAGTATGTTTAAAGGACATTATAAAAGTTAAAATAAAGTTAGAGTCCTTGACTTTCTTTAAACATACTTAAAGTTTTATAAGTCTTTAAATAAATGATAATATAGAAGTATTTTTTATTTTTTTTATTTTAAATTTTATTTTACGATTAATCTTATTTTAAATTAGTATATTTATTAGTATTTTATTACATATTAATAGACATTATTAATGCATATTTTATTTTAATAAAGTATTTTATTTTATACTTTATTTAACTTACTTTTATGTTTTTTACTTCTTATTTATTAGGGTTAACTAACAAAAAATACCCAATCTTTTGACAAATTTTCAATCATAACTTGAATTTTAAAAAATAACAATAAAATGTCCAAACTTTCAATTTTTTCAATTTTAGCCCAATATTCAAAAGTGACAATAAGATGTTCAAAATTTTAATTTTTTTTCAATTCTGGCCTGATGTTATTTGTTATTCTCTCGATATCCTCAACCATTTGTTTTCTGTTTGTTCTTCTGATGTTCCAAACTATTCTCGCATTATAGCGTATTGTACCAATAAGCTCTTCGTTTTTAAGTCATTCTCTTGATGTCATTAGTGGAGGGCGTCGGAGCTGCGTAATCTAAAAATCGAAAGATGAGGCGTTGAGAGAACAAAATGAAATGAAAGTGTAAAGATGTCAAGGCTGAGTAATCTCAGTTAAGTCATTTTTAAATAACAATATCATTTTAATTATGTAATTAAACGGCATCGCTTCATTGTTCTTCATTTGTTGTGTTAATTTTAATTACGTGTATTAATAATTAAGGTTTATAAAACATGTGGTAAATCACGTCATCACACTTAACGTAAACATTAATGTCAGACTATAATTAAGAAAAATTGAAAGTTCTAGTAGTTTATTGTTACTTTTTAAAGCTTGGGTTAGAATTGAAAAAATTGAAAGTTTAGATATTTTATTGGTATTTTTTAAAATTCGGGCTATAATTAAAATTTGATAAAAGTATGAATTTTTTATAATTAACCTTATTTATTATATATTATTT
>JANITW010000236.1:7990325-8003502 GCA_027564335.1 Erythroxylum williamsii
TCTACTCAAATTTCAAAGTCATCAAAACCAATCACTTCATTTCTCATCAATTTCCTTTAAGCACAATAGCATCTATATCACAATACTTATACAAACACACTCATTTAATTTCATTTAATATTTCTGAATTTCACTCAAAAACTAAGGTCCAACATCTCGGACTGTAATCCATCTGTTAAAAAGGATTTTACAGTAACAATCCTTTGAAAGGTCTATTTCCTTGGAGGAAATGATCATCAATTCATCAGAGACGCTACATAATTGAATTCATGTGAATATAACAAGACAATTGAGGATCAAGCAATGTCCCACGCATCATTGTGGAATAATAATACGAAAGGTTGGTCGACTTTAGACTCTTTTATGCAAGTTGACACTACGTGGGTTTTGGAAACTTTCAATCTTTTCCTCAAGTCGGGCTGGGAGTCGATCGGTACGACCATTTGATTGGTGTTGTGTTTTATACATTACCAGACAAGAGTTTTTGGTTAGGAGCAATCAAATATTTCCTAAAGAATTTATTGCCTTAATAATCCTGTGTTATTCAAAAGTTGCTAAAAATACCTTGACATATAAAAATTAGCAAAAAAAATCTGAGTTGAAATTTTATTAACTCACAGCCCCTTAACAACACACGACTAAGGGTCTTTTTTGCAGCAAAATTAAAAACATAAGGTTAATAGAGTAACATTTTATATCTCAGGGTTTAATTAGCTACTTACGTATAACACAGGGGTCGCTACAGCAATTTTGTCATTTCCTAAAGGAATAACAAGAATCACTTGAAAGATAAGACAATCGTTGAATTGGTAAGTTAAGATGCAACATTATCGGTTGTTGAGGTTTTGTTTGAGAATGAAAACTTATATGCAACAAACAATCAACCATATTCCAAAGGAACAGGAACAGCCTCCTGTTATCTTTCTGCCTAATACCCAGAATGATCAAGAGAAGGCAGAAGACAGTTGACTTCTCGAATCTAGCAATTGTTCCTTTCACCTTCTCTATTTCCAAGCTTATTCAATATAAACAGGTAGTCCTTGGACTGCTACGGATCAAGAAGGTACCAAGTGTAATATAACATAGTAAAATCAAGAGATGACTGATAATACCATCATCTGGTGCACCTGTCTCACAAATAGGCATGCTTCAAGCGCTACTGATCATGTCGATTTCAACACTTTGAACATTTTCTGAGGAGGTTCTCGCAGGGTTCTGGCTGGTCTTGATTGGGTAAGAAGCCTCCATCGCAATTCCACATTTGCCAGTGAGTGTGTTGAGTAAGTTTCTTTGCAATCTGATGTAACCATTCTCACCCCATGTGTCTCCCCATGAATTCCTCACTGTCCAATAATCTACACCATCCTCTGTGCCATACCCAACAGCAACCACACCGTGGTCTAGAGCTGTCCCACATTCACCAGTAAAAACACCCTGTAAAAGTCGAAAGGAAAAAGATAAGAATCAACGAGAAAATTGAAACAAAGTCTCTTCTTCCATTGTTTAGTACAAGATAGCTTACCGACTGGTAGAATTGGAAAGCCATGCCACCAGCTTCAATGGCCACGCTGACTGGTTGATGCGATACAGCTTTCTGCAAAGCTTTCTCATCATAAGGAGTAACATCCTCGTACCCATCAATTGTAACTACCTTAGCGTTCTTCTGCAATAATCCGCAAGCCAGAAATATGTTAGAACAAGTATTCTGACTGAAAGTGCAAAGCAATACAAGGACTGACCTTGGCAGGGTCGCATTCGAGAGAGGCACCAAGGTAAGGATAGTCTTGTTCGGTGTCCATGCCACCGTTGTCCATGATGAACTGGAATGCATAATCCATAAGCCCTCCATCGCAACCAGCGTTATAAGTCCTGTCACAGTCTACCAGTTCTTGCTCTGATAGGGAAACCAACTCTCCTGTAACTATCTGGTTAATTCCTTCTACCGCAGATACAGTTGAGAACGCCCAGCAACTGCCTGGTACCAACAAAAAACAAAGTCTGTTTTAGTTCAAACCCTATGAAACTTGGGTTTCATCGATGAAAATCATTGTAACTCAACTATGACTGGTCTGAATTCACGGCCCAGGATGATGTCTACTGTTGACCCACCGAAAGCCCCTTGGGGTTGGGCTTTACCGAACTTGGACATTAAAGCAAATAGACTATGTACTAACTTTTCATGCGGTCTTTGTCAGAATCCAGAAAAGGACACCATGTGCTAACCGGAAAGTTACAAAACTACCAGTCTAAGCTACCGTTCAGGTTCCTAAAGGAAAAAGAAATATAACTACCAGTCTACAATGACTCCACCGCCTGACCACAAATCCGAATACAATTTCATGCCCATAACAAAGGATCGACACCCACCTCCAGAAATGAATTCTGGAGTGTTTTAAATGAAAAACTCTGAATTATCAATCCAAGAATAATAATCCATTACTTGTCTTAATCCCGTTTTAAGCTGGAATAAGTGTTACGTACCACAAGATCCTTGGTCTTTGATGGGTCCAACCGCACCCTTCACTCTCCAGTCTACGGAAGCCGGCAACTTATCGCCGGCGTTGAAAGCGTACCTTTGACTCGGGTTTTTGGACTTCATTACTCTACGTTTGTTGTCAGTTCTGGTGCCCAAGAACTTGGCACGGTACTCATCGTTGGTAAGGTCAGCAAAGCGATTCAACCCAACTTTGTACGTGCGGTTCTGGGAGTTGTGCTCGTCAATGAACCTGAGATTGTTCTTAAAGATCTCAAACCTCTCATCTTTCTCTCCAATTCTGTTGTATGTTTTGCCGTTCTTTGCCAGCCACCACTGGTATATGCTCAGCACCTCCTCATCGGTCCTCCAGCCAGACGCAGATGGCTGATGTGGCTCATGGTTCTTGTTTATGTACTTATCGTAGTTAACGATGGACATGTCCAAAGCAGAACCAACAGTGAAGAAGAAGCAGAAGAAGAAAACGGTAAGCATGGAAACTGCCATAGTTAACAAACTTGACATATGCAGGTTATAGGAAAGATGGGTCGAGAGAAAATAAGAACGGGTTAAGGGAAATGAGTGCGCGGGCTTTAAAGAGAGGTACGAGAGAACATAAGTTATGGGGTCCGTGGGTCGTTGTTGGTAGCTAGAAATTAACAAGAAAGGCGAAGACCAATCCGAGTCCTCCGGTGATTGGTTTAACGTCAACTTGAGGTTTTGTGGAGCTGAGGGCCTGAGGCGGTCAGGAATTGGCAGATTAGAGAAGTGCCACACTGAATAATGTTACAGGTTCCTAGTGGTTAGGGTCAGGGCACCCCTATTAACCTACCAGTCAAGCTCGAACCATGTGCCACCTACCGTGCGTCCAATCAAACACCGTTCATGTCAGTGTAGTAAAACGTTTGTCGTAATAAGAAAAATATGCTGATGTTTGCCAAATTGCTTCTCCTTATTCCTTCACCTTTAAGTGCAACTTTTCATATTTATAAAAATTTCCCATTTTTTTATGCAAATATATTTTGCTCCCTCCCAAAGAAAGGTATTCTCACGGCGTCTCCACTAAGAAAATGAGGGATAGAGAAGGAACTAGAGAAGTGAAAAGGGAAGGCATAAGTTGCCCTTATCCAACGTATTTGCCACTTCTCACAGCCGATTCATTCGTACGTCAACCTTGGCAGTTTGAAACGGAACATCTTAGTTACCCAGCAGAGTGGGAACCTGGATCCTTTGCCTGCCATTAAGATGGAGAAGCTTCAAATTCACTATAAGAGACGAGCTACCTGATTAGATTATCAACTGTTTATCCTAGTAAGTAGACCCTGCTCATCTTGGCTGCGCTCAACTCCAACAGTAATTAAATGATTAGAAATCTTATTCAAATTCGTAATCAAGTTGCAAATCAAGTCAATAGTGCAACAATATACGTAATCTTATTTTTAATTATTAAAAAGACTACTTTCAAATCATACTCAAATCAATATGTTAGAAAATAATCAAGAGTAAGCCAACTCATATCCAAATTCTTATCCCTCTTCCAACTTTGGGCTGATTCAAAATTCAATCAAATTCAAAATTGACCCACTTTTCCAAAACCCAATTAGTCCGTAATCCAAACTCATACCTATTTAGAAGATCAAGTATTATGGAATCCAAATCCGACTCAACCACACTGCAAATGAAATGCAAAGGTGAGAATAGGATTAATCATTAGATTTGATTTAGTAATTAACAGTCGATCAACAGTATTAAGGGAATAGATCTTCTGTTTCCAAATCCCTGTTCTCCTTATGCTCAAAACCATCTGGGTCATTCATTGCAATAAATTTAATGGCTGAGAGGCTTTGGAACATAGGAGGAACACAGATTCGGAACTAATCCCCAACAGGAGAACTAATCCCCAGTATTTACAGTCCGAATGTGCCCCAAGGATGTGATCCTATTAAGATTCAGTTTATCAGTTTAGACTCGTACAAGTCACATCACTGAATATTCTCGCCCCAAAATATATGGTAACTGAATTGTAAAACCAACGAAGAGAAGTGCCAACATCAAGTTAGAATAAATGGGGGCTTTCGAGAAATACTTTTCATTTCTATTGAACCCCAAGGACTGCTGCACACAACCCTGTGTTTCTATTAAGAAAATCATGTATGTATAGGAAAAACATCGATGCATACTACAAGAAGACCTCCTTGCCTGTAAGCAGATTTAGGACTATGATCACATACCCCTATCAAACGCCAGAATACCACTCACCCCCCAGTTAGCAAACTGAGAAAAAGAAAAATAATTATTGAGACACTGAGGGCAGCATTTCAGACCCACACATCACCTTCTTCCAATTGCAGAGGGTGTCTTCCACCCTGTATGATCTTGGGATTTTTGCCTTTACAGCGAAGAAGCAAATTCTCAATTCTCACAGTGCAGTGTAAGTCTTTGATGTCGTCCGCTAAAGTTTAGTGCTGTTCAGAATGACTTGAAGAAACCTCCAAATCTGCCACTTTGGATTCACGTTTTCTCTTACTTCGTGATCGCCTCGATCTGGATGATCGATTTTTTGTAGGATGCTTAGTGGTGTGATCTTGGATATTGACTACAAACTTCTCATGGGAAGGGAGCTCAGGAGGAGCATCTGGCCATGGTGTTCGTTTAGAAGGTACAGTGATTTCCAAAGGCGGATCAATTATCCATCTGTAGGTAATGTAGAGTAAAAGAATAAGCATCTCGGGAAACTAATCCAATTGAAAAATTATATAAAATAAAACTGTGTTATACGAACATATAACCCTATTTGGGAAAAAAATGACATTAGAAAACTCAGCTTTAAGCTGTGAATGAGAAATCTACATTCACATTATAAGATTGAATGTAAAATACAGTTAACAGTAAAGACTTCCTACTATTATTTTTTGGTCACGTGAGACCACTGACAGAAAAGAGTACTATAAATACGGCAAGTTAGCCTCCAGGAATGTTCGAAAACATAATTTCAAAAGAGGGGTTAAAAAGTTGCAAATGAATGTCTAGTAAGAGTGAATTAATGTTGACGGAAAGGCCTAGGATGTAGAAGAGCATAACATGATTGATTCCGCAGATTTAGATTCCTATATATCTACTCATGTAATACTTTACTTCATTATACGATATGCATCTATACAGATATCATCATCTACACCCAAAAAGCCGTATGCTTTGGAAGTAGCTTGTACAGTTTGGGAAGAGGTTTTGATTGATCAAAAAGAAGAATCAACCGATTACCTAATGTTGATCACCCTATCAGTTGGTAACATATAGGTTTCATAAAGGCTCTCACTCTTCATTTTACTGCCCAGGGTGCAATTCATCAATTAGGTTCACAACAAAAAAGGTGGATCCAGAGCTTGTAGTGTGATGAATTATACATTGGAAATGAGGCTTGATAGCATTCAACCTACATTTGCAAAACTAACATGAATACTCAGTAAATGATGATCATGATAGTTGCAGAGGTTTGGTGACCACAGGATCTAAGCCATTAAACAGGCCATACTGCAACTGCTCAAGCTAGGCCTTTACACAACCTTGTAAAAACTTCTTGTTGATTGAACAAGTCTTAACCAAAGCTCAATTACAAGCTAGATTCCTCAATAACCAAGAAATTCGATTGTCAAAACTCAAATACACTTTAACATTCATAAATGTCAGGTCTTGTGCCAGTACTAAGAATCAAAAGAATGTCTAATGAAAGATTTGGCTCCCAGTAAACATTCTTAAGGATATGGCATGATACAGGTTTCTATAAGTTCATACATCCTATATTCCCCTTAGTTCAAACAAGCTAGATTATAACCTTGAAAATTTCAGGAAAACTTCGAACGTGAGCTATACTTGTATACTAATTAACCTGAAAAAAGCTAATGTTTGTTAAGCACAATTGATTCTGAACCAACAAGCTCCTAACATGTTGCTTTACATATATATTTCAAGCAGCCAAGGGCGAGATATTGAATCTTAAAGAGGCCTGGTGTTAACATAGCCCATCTCACATTATATGGCTTCAAATTCTGAGCTTCTTAAGCCCAAACAATTTTGTAAGCTTTTTCAAAAAAAAGAGACCAGGAATATAGATATTCCTAACCCAGTAAAGATTTAAGTACAATGCACATGCACAAATTCCTCGTCTCTAATGCCTAGATACCTTCACTGCCAGTTCCTTTTGCACCTCACCCATAACATTTCCCAAGGCGAAAGCTGATTATTTCAGCAGCAATGATAATCGGAATGCATTAACAAGCTCAAGTATCACATATACCTTTCTGCAAAAATTTATGATATGTGCCATCAGTGGCATCAACAACTCTCAAATTAACTTAGATCTGCACTACATCCTTCTAATAGCAAAACAATAAAATCTTCCTAGTTGTACACGATCACAACATTATTGGCAGCAGCGTAAAGCCTTCATTTTCTCATAAAAAGACTAGAACTCGTTAGTTTAATACTCTTAGCTTGGTTAATTGCAAACACCACATCTTCTAAAATCATAGACAGTTTAAGGTCGTGTATCTCAATCGCATTAAATGATTAAGAAAATGAGGCCATAAACATCAACACAAACTAATATATGACAATTGCTGATTTGAGAACCTTATATCAGTTAATGGATGCTTTGTTTGATATAACAATAACATAACATCAGCAAACAGTTATTGTATATGACAGTCTAAAAACAAGTTCTAGAAGTTCCATGTTTTTCACTAGTTGTGTTAAAAGAGCTATAAGAATAAGTCATGCAAGGATCTATTAAATCCTATGAATCCAATGATCTAACTTTCTACAACTCTTTTGTCACCACATAATTAACTACCATAACATTGAGATGAAAATGAAGCAGATGAATGATGTATTAACATGCGTCGCGGCAATGGGACTGAGAAATACCAACAACAACAACTCGGTAAAAATTTCATTGATATGCAGAGTCAGGTCCAATAGTATGGAGCCTTAATTTAGGATGTTACCATAATAGGAAAGTAATCACAGTTAAGGACAAAAAGCTTACCCCGGAGGGAATTTGCTGTCAGCACGAGCTTCAACACGTAGCCACCAGAGTAAAATTTGTCGGCCACAGCTGCCGAGTGGCTCTACCACTGAGTCGTCCTTGAGCAGAGACAGAGGACTTTCTAAATCCTCACCAACAGAATCAAGATCCTTAATCCAATCTGGCTTCTCATCTGATTCTTTCCAAAGCAATCTCGAATTCAAAACAAACCCTGCCCACTCGAACTTTGTGGGCAAGACAATCGCTCTATCATCAATATCAACAGCGCTTTTCCAATGATATGGTAACGTATTAAATGTATGCCAGCCAGCAAACTTGTTAGAAGCATTACAAGCAGGCCCTTGAACAGGCATTGCAGGCGTCACCTCTTGCTCTTTCTCAATAATACCCAGTGAGGACTCCTCAGCACCATCGGAATGAATTAAAATCCCAACCGACATAGCACCAAACCACTTCACGTTTTGGATCTCATCAAAAAGTTCCATACTATGCATATTACTATCATCAGCAAACATTACAATTCCATCCAGCTTCTGCTCCCTCACGACTCTGCTCCACCAAACACACATCAAACAAATAAAAACGAACACTCTAACCAATACAGCAAGTATCTCCTTTATGCAACAATTAAGCAAGAAAAATCAGAGAGCTTTACCTCAGAGCATGAAGTCGCATTTTAGTCTCCAATTTGCGGCGTCCCTCCCAAGTGCTCGGCATTTTCTCATTGAAACCAATATGTATAGTCTTAACTCCCGATTTAGAAATAATCCTAGCAGTTTCATTGCTAACACCACCAGCCTCAACAAGGATCCAAACAACATCGTAAGGAACAAGCATGAGCGAGTGCATAACACCTGTGATATGAAGTGTCTGGAAAGTGCGCACATAAGTGGGCGTAATTACAATTACCGCCCTCGGGTTCTTCACGCCGAATTGAGCTCTCTGCTCTCTCTGAACTCTCTCGATTATCTGGTGAGCCTTCATGACTTCGTCCGCGTTCGGGTGAGGCCACGGTCGGATCCGGATCCCGTGGCGGCCGACCACTACTCTTGAGGCGTTGATCGCCGGCAGCTGCGTTCCAACGTTGACAGGATCCGCTACGAAGTTGGAGGAAGCGAGCTGGCGAAAAGGCGGCGCGTAGAAGATGGAGTTAGAAGCCGAAGTGGAGAAAAGGAAGAAGAAGACGAGGCGAGAGAAGCGAAAGCCGAGGACCAGACTTATGAGGCAGCAAATGCCGTGTAGAACTAGCCAGAAGATTGCCGCAGGCGACTTGATACCGCCTTCCGTTGAGGAGTCCAGCGTCGCCGATCCCCTGAAGCTATTGCTCCGGCGGGCCATGTAGCTCGCCGACAGCTTCATCTCCGTCTCCCTCTCTCTCTTTTTCTCTCTCTCTCTGTCTGTCTATCAAGCTTTAGAAGTTTGAAGAGGTATTTGTTGAATCTGGTAAACCGAGCTAAGTTCTGGTGAGCTATTTGGTTCTGGATAAGTAAAGCATAATCAAAGTATTGCTTTCTAAGCACGACTCGTCAATCAGACTTGGACTATCGTCGTCTTATTCTTCTTCTTCTTCTTCTTCTTCTTCTTCTTCTTCGCTCGCCTACTTACCAGAGACAGACAGAAAGAGACATTGGGGCTCTCATTAGGGGGGGTCCACTCTTGACAGGTGTTAAAATTTTAAAATAAAAAATGAAGAAAAAGAAATAATTACTATTCTCTTTATTTAATTTACGTAATAGCTGAATATCAAAAAGGAAAGAAGTGAGGAAACAAAGCCACCAACGCTGTGGGTGATTAGGTCAACGGTCAGTCGGCAAGGTGAGCCGTCGATTTATAGTGGAAGGCACGTGGACAGTTTTGACGGTTCAGACAATATTGTGTAAATTTTAAGGAAAATTTTTGTGGGTAAATATTTGTAAGAAATTTAATTTAGGATAAGTTGCGTATCGTAGCTCTGGTCAACCGAACAGGTCATGTAAGAAACGTCCTTATAGTGGGGTTCAACATGGCAGGTGGAGTGTAAGAAGGAGAGGCAAAGGTTTGGTGAGCTTGATTAGCACCTAAAATCGCTGTTATTGATTACTTAACATCGTCGCATTCTATGAAGGTTTGTTGCTTTTTAATGCTTCTTATATGATGCTTGGTTGTTGGGATGTTACTAGGCACTGAATTAGTCGCAGCACATAATTGAAAATATCCGACATTGCCCGTTCTAATATGTTTTATAATAAATAAAATGACTTTTGAATTTAATAATATTATAGATTCAATTTAAATTATAAAATTTATATTTTTACCTTAAAATCGAACATTATAATAAGCGAAATTCTCATGCCTAAACATCAGGTCCGAGTCCAACTATGGACAAGAATGTATTGTGATATGGATTGGTACTCAATTATGGGGATGGGCTGGAGCTAATAAATAAGCCCAAGAACCCAAATTCGCTTGCAGAACACCTCGATGTCGTTTTTCCTTTAAATCATGCGTGGATGTGAAAATGGTCATTCAACTTTTCACTTCTAGACGCAATATTATGGATAGTGATGGCAATGTGGGAAAGCATCTATACTATGCAAGCAAAGAAAGGGAAGCGTGAAGAAGCAAAGATAGGGGCAAGTCATGTCGTGAAGCAACCGCAACCAGAGTGGAACAAGTTATAGAGGAACGAAATGTATGTAAAATTGTTTTTGCATTTCTGGGTAATTTCAAAGTTAGGGCCACTCACTAGGAAATCCAACGCCAACTTGCATTCAAATAGCACCACCGCTGTTTCTGTTTCTTAACTCCTGTTTAGCAAATAGTTATACTGGTGTTCTTTGCCTAAGTTTAAATTATTAAATTAATTTTATAAATTAAATTAATATTGTTATTGTTATTTATTATTATGATTTTTGAAAACAAAGTTAAAAATATACAATTACAACTGTATAATTTGACAATGGACTATTTTGTAATTTAAAAAAATTAAAAAAAATTATAAATTTAAAAAATTACTCGAAATAATATTCGGTATAAATATTGGAAATTACATGAAATGATGGTTAGTTCCCAAGTGACATAAACCCACTTGAATGACTGAATTTCCCTGGGCAAGCATAAGAATACGTTCAGCACTAGAACACAATGCACTACGTTTTACAAGGTAGTTTTACCTTTCTTTTCCCTTTGCTTATTAGGTTGTGTTTCTGGAATAGTAAATGTATTGTTCTCCTTAATGTTTACCAAAATCAACACATTGTTCTCTTCCCAGACATACACAATATCCATAATCTCGTAGTATTTCTTTTCGATTAAACCAATTTTGCTGAGGTGTGCCTCACTTTTCAGGTCTCGATAGAATCTTGAGAAAATTTATAACTGAAAAATGGCATCTCTTCATTGTTGTGAATATGAGCTATAACATCATCAAATGCTTCGACTCTACTCTATAATTGTACATTTTTCCACCTTCATAATGCACGGTAAGAGTAAATTTGGAAGTCTCGCTGTGCTAAAAGTAAAACTCAATTGAGGTCTATCAAAGAATGAAGACAAAAATAACTTGTGAAGTATTTAACTAAAACTCTACCAATCTTAAACAAATACGATTTCAAACTTAAGTTATGTTCTTTGATTATTATGTACAAGAAGGGACATCATCAAAATAAAATATAACACAGGAAGGTAGGTCATATGATTATGTAAAATCAAATTGCACAAGGAAACAACATTTTTAGCTCGCTTTTAGCCTACAATTTTGGGGTATTTCTTCTTGGGACTAATACCAGATCAACCATACGAAAGATATCAGAATTTGGGCTTTTCTTTAAGTTAGTGGCGAAAAATAAAGCAATGACTGCTTATCTCGAACCATGTCTAGTCCACTAAACTTCTTTTTTTTTTCAAATGATAAAAAACCCAAAATCTCAAAAAACAATCTAACTAACACAGTGTTATGTGATACAAAGCTCCTTATTTATTTCGGTCGATGAGTTTCATAATTGTCATCGGAGGCTCCTAGAAAATATGCATGTCTGAGCTGGCTATGAATGCGAGAGAAGCCAAATTATCGGCATACTGGTTTCTTTCGCAATATACATGCTAAAATTGCACATCCCAAGTTCGTTGGATTAAGCCACGGTACCTGTCACCAAAAAATTATTCTCAGCTAATAATGTATTGGAAGATAACAGGGTGTTAATTACTTCTAGGGAATCCACTTCGTCGATAACCAAGCGATCAAGTCAAAATAAGACTCGATTGGACTCTCCTAAGTTTCACAGCTAACGGCGAGCTCCTTCAAATGTGTTGTATAAAACTACCATACCACTGACCGTGTCAGTTCCTTATTAAACCTCCAACAGTAGCAATGTTAGATTCACAGCTCCATCTATGTTTAACTTGAGCTAGTCATGCGGTGATTTGATCCACCCAATTAGACATCCTACACGTAATCCCTGTGTTTGAAACACACAGCTTTCCACTGCCCTTATCCTGATTATCCACTTCACGTACTTCATAACAGCCCTAGTACCTTTTTCCAGTCAAACAAGGTCAGTTTCAAAAAAAAATTTGTTTCTCTAATGCCATAACGACTAGCAGGCTACTTCAAATATAGTAACCCAGTCAACCTGCATCATATGTGAATATTTCATAAGGTTGGATTGTAAACTCCAGCATGCATTTCATACACAAAATTAACGTACAAAATCCATGCAGAAAAATACACATATAAACCGTATATATATGTTAAGCAAAGCGGAAGCTCTAAACCAAGAACCATATACCTCCAGCCATTGCCTCCACCGTGGATCTGAAAGTTTGTTGAAGATCTGTTTTCTATCCTCTTCCTCAAGTAAGCTCGATGGTGTGCTCTTGCCAGGCGAGGACAAGACCGAAGAGGTTGTTTTTAACAACCAAAAGCTCTCAAGTCTTCTCTGGCCATCACAAAGAAGAATAGTTGGGTAGCTAGGCAACCAAAAATAGTGGGTAAGGCATAACCTTTTAAATGGACCATACTAAATAATGATGAGAATAAAACTTACATTCTCCCACTTGGTCCATTTAACCCAAAACCACAACACATAACAAGAAATCAAATATATGAATCATGGCGATAGGTCCTCTTATAGTGAGTAGTATCTTCCATGTATTACATATACAAAATTTCTCATTACTTGCCCGTCAACTTAATGAATAAACCATATGTTTATTCTAGGTCCAAATTAAATGACATTTCTCAAAACCAATAAATATGTGTACACAAAATTTATGAGAAAATATCAAACTGAATAAGAGTTTCAGTAAATCAACAAATATACAATAAATCACATTGTAGAACCAAGTCCCATATGCACTACGTGATCCTTAAATTGCTTAAGTGGCATGCCTTTAGTTAAAGGATCCGCAATCATCAACTCAGTGCTAATGTGCTCTATGACAACTTTCTTTTCCTTAACACGTTCTCTTATGGCTAAATACTTAATGTCGATATGTTTGCTTCGACTTCCACTCTTGTTATTTTTAGCCATAAAGACCGCAGCAGCATTGTCGCAATATAACTTTAATGGCTTAGAAATTGAATCAACAATTCTGAGCCCAGATATGAAACTCTTCAACCATACACCATGCGAGGTGGCCTCGAAACATGAGACGAACTCAGCCTCCATAGTGGAAGTAGC
>JANITW010000236.1:8054972-8085519 GCA_027564335.1 Erythroxylum williamsii
GCTTATCATTTGTTTAATAAACATGTTATCCACGAGCTTCCGAGCTCACCCCCCTTTCATCCCCATCTCCAGGTATTTGAGCAGGAGATTGGATGAAAGACATCAAGATATCAGCATTTGTATATGTTTTGTATTTTGTGTATTTGGTTTAAGATTAGTGGAAATGGATTATGGCTTAGAATGCCACTAGAACATTGTAAGCTTTGGTTCATAATGTATTATGGATTATGCAATTGTATAAGACTTTGGTTTATGGGAATTAATCAATGTTTTGACTATGGATGGTGTATATTGGTTTTGTATACAAATTGTATTGAGTTATGAATGAAATTGGGATATATATGTATAAATATGGATGACATGTTTGATGATGGTGCATGAATTTGTGAAGATTTATAAATTCAATGGGTTGAATTTGATGGAAGCATAAATTTGTATATGAGTAAATGGAAATTATATATATGAGTTGGAATGTGATGAATATGAGTTGATATGAAAATGACTTGAGGTGGTTTAGAATTTAGGTTTGCGTTATGCTGAGATCCCGGACGGAGGGTCCGGTAGATTATGATGTATGTGTATCTGTCTGGAAGTTATAGAAGTGAGTTTTTCTTATTGCAGGCTTTTGGATAGGTTAAAATGTAGCTGTTATGCTGCCCGATTTTTGTAGGGTAGCATATGAATAAGTGTATTAATGTATAGATTTATGGGTTTATTGGCATGAGTGTGATATTTGTTATGGCAAGAAATGAGAAAAAGGATAAGTTCATGTGTCGTTTATAAAGAAATTGAGTTATCGCATAAGTATGAAGACCATGTTTAAAGATTGAGTTTTTTAAATATATATATATACGGTTTTCGGATTGGACTAAGGTTTCCACCACAACAAGTTTTTCCTTGTTCACGTTTCGGATGTCGGGATTTGAAATTCAGTTCGAACCCACCGGTTGTATGCATTGACTTCAAGTTCATTTTCTATTTGCATTTGAATTCACCATCTTGATTTATTTCAGTTCGAATCGATCTCATTTGTATTCGATCCTATCGAATTGATCTATTTGTTTGGCATTCGTATTCGATTCCATTAGTATCCGATTTGTAATCGATTCGACCTATTTGATATTCGATTTCAGTTGGATTCGATCCTATTAGTTTCACATTTGTTTTGTTTCATTCGCTTTGGCTTTCGTTTTTCATTCCGCTTCAAGAGTGATTATGAGAGATCATGTTCAGTTTAAGCAATGAAAGCGTATTAAGTGTTTAAGCAGTTGGGTCTCGGAAACGGGATCCAACAATTTATATAGGTTCTAATTGGTTATAAAAGGGTTTGAGAAAAAATAGTTTAGTTTGTGAGATATAGGTTAATAAGTTTTGTTGTTCCATTTTGGACGTAAACGACTGAGTTGTTTTGCTCTAATTATTTTGGGGATAAGAATTGCAAATTTGACAAAGAATAAAACAAAAAAGTTACATATATACACATCTAGTTTATCTCCATAAAAGGGAAATTGCTCAGATTTTACAAGTTAAGAGAAATAGTTGAATTTTAAAAAACATTATATCTAATATGATTGAAGTTTAGCCCGAGATTAAACTCATGATTTGAGTGCCTAGAGAATAAATCTAAAAGTTAGTTAAAAGATAAAAATTGTAAGTTTAGATGTTGAGTAATTATTTGTAAAATATTTTACATAAATGCTTATTGGGAATTCGTTGCTTTATGAGTAAATTTTGTGATTGTGGTGAGTCATTGTGAATATCTCATGAAAAGGTTGTTTATGTGAATTCAAAGAGTATGAAATATGTGAATTCTCATGAGAATTTTTTTAAGTTGTCAATAATGTTATGTATGAATATTGTCTTGATTGTTAAATTTTGTTGAGATTTTATAAAATATGCCTTAAACTTTTTTTTAGAGTGGAAATTGGTTGTTTGTTTGGAAATGTATAGTGAAATGAATTGCCATCCATATTAGAGTTTGGTCTGATCATTTTTTATATGAAGTGAGTGATGATTGACTGGTTGATTAAGACGTAAGATTGTACAATTACACAAATAGAAAATTATTTACATCCCTTATGTTAAATGGTATAACCAAAAAATAATATGGCTTGTATTTATCACTTAAAATTTCAATTAATAATCGGTCAGAGGATGTAAAAGTTTTGAACTAGTATCTGGATTCACTAGTTTATACAAATTATTTTGGAGTTTGAATATTCACTCCAACAAAGTTCAAATCTTAATGTTTTAGTTTGAGTAATTGGCAGTGCAAAACTATAGTGGGTAGACTATGAGCAAACAAGAGGGTGTTCTAATTATAGCAAAGCAAAGAAATGTGGCCAGATGGGAGGGTACTTGGATTGTGGCAAACGTTAGGGAAATTGGGGGCAAATGAGAGGAGAAACTTAGTTTAGGATTTTGTTTAAATTTATATTATCTACTGTACTATTTGATTTAATTTTAGTAATATTTGACATGGACTTCCCTTGAAACTTGGCATCCCACGTGTAATTCAAGATAAGTGACTTGACTTGCTACATTAACTTTGTTAACAAATGTTACATCAGCTTCGTTAATAGAGAGACTAACATTAGATTATTTATGAAAAAAATTGAAAGTTTAGGTATTTTATCCTCACCTTTTAAACTTCGAGCTATAATTGTAAAATTGTGCAAAGCTTGAGATTTTTTTGGTAAATAACCCTAAAATGAATGAAAACTTAGGTAAAATTTCTTAAACAAAAACCTAACTGAAGTCACTTAGACAAAAGACCTAAGTGAGGTTGCTGAAGAAAAGACCTAAGTGAGGTGACTTATATAAAAGACTTATGTGAAGCGATATAGGCAAATTTTCTTAATAATGACCAAAGTGAGGTGACTTAGGCAAAAAGACCTAAATGAGGTGACTTAGACAAATTTTCTTAAATAAAGACCTGAGTGAGGTGGCTTACACAAAAGATTTATGTGGGATGACTTAAGCAAATTTTCTTAAATAAATACCTGAGTGAGGTGGCTTAAGCAAAAGAACTAAGTGAGGTGACTTA
Source organism: Erythroxylum williamsii (assembly GCA_027564335.1). NCBI lineage: Eukaryota > Viridiplantae > Streptophyta > Magnoliopsida > Malpighiales > Erythroxylaceae > Erythroxylum > Erythroxylum williamsii. Next base: position 8,058,019 of record JANITW010000236.1, read on the forward strand.
GGCAAAAAAAATTTAAATAAAGACTTAAGTGAGGTGGCTTAGGCAACAAAATATGGATCTCTAAGTTAACAGGAGTAAATGGAAATGAATTATAACCTAATGAAGTTCATGTGTAATAAAATTGAACTACATGGGTGCTTCATGTTTGATATAATGTTGCTTGTTTAAGGAAAATATATCTTGTTAAGTGGTTAATGATTGTGGTAATTGTTGAACTTCTGCTTTAATGACTATGATGATGATTGATTCAAGAATAGATGTCTTGCTTAAACCTTGATGTGATATGTGACAATCAAACGCATTCTTTGATGTGGGTGATTTTTGGGTTGGAATGTTTTTGATTCATAAGTAGGCACGGTTTTGTGTGAATGTAGGTAGTGAACTTACAATTTGTTTTTATAAACCAAAATAGTTTTCAAATTAAAATAAATTTTCTGATGCATGACCACTCATAGATAAAAATGATATTCCCTCACTAAATGTAATATTCATGTTTTCATTATTTTTTCCCTCCCCCGAGGAAAAGAGCTTATTGAGTCGACTAGCTAGCAGTAATAGCAATGAGTGTGAGTAAGGTCTCGGCAAGGTTAACCAAAGCTATCTAATTAATATCTTTTTTCTCAGGTGTTTGGAATATTATGTCTTTGGAAATCAGATTGGGGGCATTAGTGTGATAGTGAACTTGTAATTTTAAATTATTATTATGTTATTGTTAAGTAGGATTTGAACTTATGTAGTGAATGATGATGGGATTACACTTAAACAATTTGATGAATGAATCATTTATGCCTATTTATACTTAAAATATCTTGTTAATTTAATGGTGATTAAATGGATAAAATGTATAAACAAGTTAAGTCATGTGCTCTTATTGGGTTATCTTGGCACCCTAATGTCAGGTAACACTATATGGTTCATCCTAAGCCTTATTAAGGTAGGGGTTTGACATCTTCTAATGTTGAAACTTGTACCTTATTAAAGGAATTATACTCTATGAGATAGATAGGAGTAGTGAGAGTGAGGGAATACATAATTAAGATGGTCCGCCTTCAAAGCAACTTAAAGGTGTTAAATATTTACATTCCTTATGCTTGTATTGTTCACTAAGCTCTGAATGCAACCCTATCAGAGTTTAGTATGTTAGAACTTAAAATTCTTAGTATGAAGCTTGGAACATAAATTTACTAATCACTCATTTTTTTATTAAGGAAGAAAAGTTGAAAACACCATTCAAACAACTTTAATAGTGACTAAAGGGAAGGAAAAGTTAAAGCCCTATAAATTTAAAGGAAAAAACTTAAATTCTCTCCACATATAAATGTTAGCCAATCCAGTGCTATCCTATAGATGTGGTAAAGATTATGAGTATAAGGTGTTTCTTCTGTAAGAAAAACGAACATAATAAGATGGAGTGCCAAAAATATAAAACCTGGAAAGAAAGGCAAAAGTTATAAAGTAGTTGCTTGGCTTGTATGATATATGAGTCTAATATTGTTATAGCGACATCAAGTTCTTAGTGGCTTGATAGTGGAGTCTCTAATCATATTGCTTGCACAATATAAGAATTCATACAAAAGAGAAAGTAGAATAGAAAGGAAGAAAAATCAAGGGTGGGGAATTATGAAGAATTTGATGTAGTCTTTATAGGGGATTTTTGTTTGAATCTTAATACAAAGTTCAAACTTGAATTATATAACACATTTTATATATTGTATTTTAGACAAACTTCGATATCTGTATCTATTTTGGATAAAGAAGGTTATAGTTTGGTAATTGAAAACTCAATTGTAAAGTTATATTTCAATGAACAACTTATTCGTACTGTCTTCTTATCATATGGTTTATATAGAATGTGCCTTATCCATAATGAGACATATGATTATTCGTATATTGCTGAACATGTTACTAGAAAGAAACTCGTAATAAAGGAAAAGTCATACTTGTCATAACATAAAAGATTAGGCTATATTTTCATAGATATATTTAAGATATTTATAAAGGATAACATTATTCCAACTTTAGATTATAATGAATAGGAAACATATGTTTATTATTATAGGGAAAGTTGACTAAAATAAAGAAAAATGGGTCAGTTCGTGCTTCTGGCGTATTAGAACTCATACATAATGACATATGTGGCTCCTATACAACTACAATATGTAATTCAAGATACTTTCTGACATTTATTGATTATATTCTCGTCATAGTTTTGTGTCCTTATTTAAAAAAAAGTTGAAGTTCTTAATAAATTTAAGATATTTAAGATTGAGGTTGAGAACTAATTAAAAAATTAATCAAGATTGTCATATCTGGTTGTGAAAGAGAGTATTATGATAGAAATGGGGTTTTTAAATAAAAAAAGTTCCATTTGTCAAAAATTTGGAATTATATGAAATAGTGACTGATGTGAGCAGGAGTAAGGATCTTGAGAAGATGGCGAAATCCAAGCCTATTAGAGGAGAGTTTAATGGAATTGAGCCCAAACTAATCCAGTTAACTCAAATCCTTAGGCCGGATACACTTGGAGCTTGAAAACACGAAGACTTGGGTTATTTAATGCTTCATCACTTAAGTCCAAGAAGATATCAAACCTATTTATTTAATTTTTGGACTTTGTTTTATTTTGAGCTTCCATGTATTTTAGCCCAACCTTTTATTATTTGACCTAGGTATAAATACTTATGTTTTAGGATTTTACAATTTTTTAGATCATATTATTGAGTGCCGTCGGCTTTAGGGAGAAACATTATTCTCTTGTTCTTGTTACTTTTTCGAACCATCTTTCACTTATCAATTGTTTTCTCAATTATGGCGTGCTGATTGTTCACTTTTCTTGGTTTTATTTTGATCATCGGGATTGCTTGGAACAAGTTTCTGAAAGGTGTTGTAGAAATCAAAAACCCTGCATATCTTTATTCCATCAAATTATCGTCGATCTTTCCGTGAAGCGCATTAGTGACTCAATTCATTATGCTAAGCAATCATGAATAAAATAGTATAGCTAAAAGTTGAAACCGCACCTTAAAAGATTTGATAAGATCAATGTACAACATAACTAACCTACCTAATTACCTTTGGGGAGAAACTATAAATATTGCCTTATACATACTTAATAGGGTCTCAAGTAACTTAACATTAAAAACGCCTTTTAAAATATAGAAAGAGTATAAACGTATCCTTAATAGGGTCTCAATTAACTTAATATTAAAAACGCCTTTAAAATATAGAAAGAGTAGAAACCTATCCTTACTCATCTTCATGTATGGGGATGTCTTACTGAAGTGAGCTTATATAATTCTTATAAAGATAAACTACATTCTTGTTCCTATCATTATTACTTTATAGGATATTTAGACTACTCTAAATGATACAGATTTTATCACAGAGATGGAGGATTCAAAATAGTGGAGCCATATATAGCTAAATTTCTGAAACATAATGTCTATGATGAGGGTAGTTTAGGTCTTCTTGATGAGGGTGATCCTTCCCATCTGTTAGATGATAGAAGAATGGATACCATAGTTATATACTATCCATCAATCATTTAGTTAGAGCAAGAGGATCTAAGTCTAAATACTATACCAATATTGGGGGATGAACCCATACATGTACATACTAAGGTTCCTAAACTACTAGAACATACTCAACTAGTTCAATTAAGAGGATCCACTCGAGTGAAGAGACATACAATAACATCTGAATACATAATCTATTTGCATGCGCAAGATTATGGTATTGGACATAGGGTTAATCTAGTTACTTTTACAGAAATTATTTTTAGATCTTGTGTGGATTTATTGTGGGATGCTATGAGGGATAAGATGTAATCCATGAAGCATAATCAGATATATGAGCTTGTAGATTTACCTCCTAACTATAATCATTTTAATTTGTAAACGGATTCACGAAACCAAAAAAATACCCCCAAGGTTAAGTTGAGTGGTTTAAAACTCAGTTAGTTGCCAGATAGTTCACTCAGAGAGAAGAGATTAACTTTAATAATATCACTTTTTCTCCGGCATCCTAAAAGAAGCGATTAAAGTGATTATATAAATTATAGCTTATTATGATATCGAGCTACATTAGATGGACATTAAGACCACTTTCCTGAATGGAGACTTTTATGAAGAGGTTTATATGAAAAAACCTGAAGTATTTCAGGATCAAAAATAAGTTAGTACAATTTGCAAATTGAGAAAACCTATATATGGTTTAAAATAAGCTTCCAGAAAATGGTACCTAAAGTTTAATGAGATTGTTGTCTTATTTGGCTTTGTAAAAATAAAGTTGAAAGATGGTTGTATTATAAGATAAGAGAGAGCAAAGTTATTTTTCTACTTTTATATATGGATGATATCTTGCTCGCATTAAATAACTTGATCATGTTGCATGAGGATAAATAACTTTTGGCCAAGCATTTTGACATGAAGGACCTCGGTGAAACATCTTTTGTCCTAGGTATTCAGATTGACCGTGAGAAATCTTTAAAACTTGTTAGATCTCTCATAGAGAGAATACATTGAGCAAGTGCTACAAAGATTTAATATGATTGATTATAAACTTGTTACAGCACCTATCTCTAATGGTAAGAGATTATTTTTTACATAATGTCCAAAGAAAGATATAAAGAGAGGAGGCTACAAAGAATGTTCCTTATTATAGTGTAGTTGGTAGCCTAATGTATACCCAAGTGTACTAGATCAAACAATGCATATTGTTGGACTGTTAGTTAGGTATTTAGCTAGCTCAGAAATAGACTAACGGAATGCAATTAAATGAGTTTTGAGATATCTTAAAAAAAAATTGAGGATTATATGTTGACATTCAAGAAAGTCAACAATTTGGACCTTATTGGCTAATAAATCCAAATTTTGCTATGTGTCCGGATGATAAGAGGTCCATATCAAAGTATATTTTTATGCTAACAGATGGTGTTGTTTTGTGTAAGAGTGTAAAGCATACATTGGTAACTTCCTTAACTATGTATGTAGAATTTGTAGCATGTTATGAGATTGCTTCACAGGCAATTTGGCCCATGAACTTGATTTTTGAGTTGAATGTAGTTGCCTCAGTTGCTGGACTCATTCGGTTATACTATGATAATTTTTCTATTGTATTGTTCAATAATAATAATAAGAATATGACAAGGTCTAAGTATTTAGAGGTCGAGTATTTGTCCACAAAGGAAATAGCGCACAAGGGTGACATTAAGGTAGAGCATATCAAGACAGAGGACATGTTGGTTGATCCACTAACTAAAACACTTGAGCCAGTTATTTTTAAGAGACATGTACATAGTATAGGTTTATTGAGGTCATTAGACATTGTTAATTAAGAATCATTGTATTTACTCTTCATACATTTGTATAGATTTCATGTATTATAATAGCGCGCGCACACACACACACATATTAATGATCATCAATTTGTTCTTTTTCATACATCGTGTTGTATATTGTCATTATGCAAATGAAAGTTCAAAGATTTGTGTCGATATTAAACATGCAAATGAAAATTCAAAGCTTTGTTTCGATATTAAACATTTTAATGGTCCCTCGGCATATATAAAGATTGATCTTGATCCTATGTCTTAATGATACTTATAAATACTTTGATAAATCTATGGATTTATAAGATATGCGCCTATAAAGGTTTTTTCTTATTCCATTTAACATCCAGTTTGAGAAAACAAAAATTTCTATTGCAGTATAGCATAAAGTTCTGAAAAATGAGACCAATAAATGAAACAATGATAAATTTCAAATCATATGTGTAATTGTACTGAATTTTTGTGACATACGACACATGCATTTGATATTTTTTGATATCAAAAGCATTATAGGACTAAATGATGAACTTTCATTATTTTTAGATTAAATGTTTTAAATTGGTTGACCATTACATTAATTTTCTTAGCCACTTTATTGTTTCTTATTTTCATTAATTAATATTTTTTCAAGGGGGGAGAATGTTATAAATTTTAAATTTTATATTGGACAATTATTAATTATGAGTTTTATAACATTAAGGATAAGAAAATTGATTTTTGATTCGAATTAAAGAAAATTAAAAAAACTCAATAAAACATCTAGTTAAATGAGCTAAAATCCAGTGAAAAAATAGGCCATAATCAGTGTGGACTGATTATATATTGGGCATGTAACGAGGACACGATAAAGTTATTATAAATAACTACTAAGTTCTCCTCTTACCTGCTTAAGTTTGATTGTTGGCGTGCAGTTTTTATGAATCGTTAAGAGATCCACACTGATTGTCAAAGGCGTAGAAAGATATTAACTGCATAAAGTTATATAGCTTTCGTAAAGGTTGATTGAAAATTTTAGCATCTTGTCTATACAGCGAGAAATAGGTAACAAAACAGGCAATTTTTTGCATTTTTTCTGTTTATACAAATTCATGGTTAATCTTGGGCCAATAATTAAGTTTCGTATTATGTTTAACAGCATCCACTCGCGGCAACTTGAAATCTTCCGATGTTCTCCTTGAAACTGTTTTGAAGACAGCAGTAGGATTATTGCCTTGCCATCTTTGCAGATGATTCTTCAGGTGAAGGTCCCGATTCTCCAGCTTATAGAGCTCCTGAAACTCGCAGCTTGTGACTGCTTACTAATAGGTTGAACTAGGTTAGAGCAGTTAGAGAAGGTTATGTTGCAGAAGATAGCCATCTTGACATGTTCACTCACGTTGCCAGTGTCTGCAGCTGAAATCACCAGAGCGGAGGCCAAGAATGTGGCAAATTCTGGATGAATGGACAGGTTCACGTTGTGCAAGACAAAAGTTTAGAAGGGATGATCAAGACTTAGGTGTAGAGGAATGCGCTTCACAGGCTAATTGAAATACCGGATGCCGCCATTTTTATGACATGTATCAGGATTTTGTAGAGCTGTCCTTACACCAGTGATCTTTGTATCGAGATCAGCTTCTGGTTTTCCGTTGAGTAGGAATTTTATATGATATAGAGTAACTCACCAGTGCTTTCTGGTTTATTTAAGTCTAAAAAGAGAAATGAATATGAACAATGAGATTGGAAATATAATTACACAAGCTTGAATTTTGCTGAATATTTTCTTCTCTGACATCTCTTATAGCAATAAATCAATAAATCAAGAAGTAGATAACCTCCAATATGTGGTTCAATTGCGATCCAAATTTACGTATTTGCTCAATGATTCAATTCTTCGTCCATTCCTCAGTAATTCTGGGAGCCAATCAGAGCAAAGCCATTAGAACTCAGCACCATTGCCCAGAAAGATTATCCTCCTCCATCGTAGCAAGACCGTAGAAAATAAACCGTGGCTTACACGCCTGCATTTGTGAAAAGAAACATGTTGAACTCATAATAGCGCATTTAGGAAAGGTCTAGTTGAAGACAGAGTTGAGCAATTACAAAAGATGACAAAAGTTTCCAGCAAATTTTACAAGCTTATTAAGAAAAGATGTGCTAGTATCATGAGTATCTCTGAAAGCAGCGTAAGAAATTAATTCAAAGAAAGGGGCTTGAATCAACATCCACAACTTCAATGAAATAAGATGCGTAAACGGATGTGTTAAGGTCATTACTGAAGCTGCTGAAATACAACTGAAAATGGTAGATGCCGTTCTATGAAGTCTTCAGTAGTTCAAAGCTACTCTTGTTGCATAGCATTTGCACTTAACAATTTTCATCAACCAATGAATGCCAAAGGATGAGATTTTGAGCGGCCATAAAACTGCCCCTGGTTCCATGAGCCAAAAAGTAAAAGTTCCTATGTCTTAGGGAACCATGGACAAAAGTAAAAACAATGTATTACCTTGATCAGGGCTTGTTTGCACTCAGCCATGCCCCAGATGACAAAAGGTACAATCAATTGAGTGTCCGTAAGAGAGTGCAAGTAAACATGACATCGTCAGACCAAATCTCCAAGAGCCTGCAAATGAGGCCTAGACCGAATGATTGTCTCATCACTATGTTTGATCCATTCTGAGAGCTTCCAAGGCTTCTGCCACTTCCATTTGAACTGAAGCAACCACTGATGATGACTCCTCTTCCATCTCCAAAGTTTTCCAGTTTGCCCAACAGCCAACAGCTTTGTCGATGATAACTGTCCAACTGGTATCCTCTGCACTCATGCAATTTCACCTGTGTTCATTATGGAAAAAACAGAGCTTTATAGACTGTCAGAAGAACAAGAAGTACCTTTCTTGTCTCGTCTAGAAATGCCACAGATTCTCTGACAGATCCATTAACAATCCCAGGAGTAAATTTCAGCTGTTTTGGTGCTGGAAGGGAAATTGGAGACAGAGGACCGCTCATATCATCCACATAGTGTTTAGAGGAAGCGTGCGAGTTACCCTGATGATTTTGATTCCAAGCTGTAAGAACTAAAAACAATATATTTCTATCTCCTAATTTTCCTAATAGGTCCTACTAGAATTTCTTGTTTCCTGTTTTCAAGTTACTGGACTAAAATATTTCAAGGTCCTCCGATAGCCTTCCCTAATATCTCAACCCTAATGGATCAAAGCATCCAATGTCTATCATAGGATTGGATATCGAAACACTATGCGCCATTTTAGAAGCCAAAAATGCAGATATGAAGCAAAAGTGTGATGGACAATGATAATTTCAGACTTAGATATCCTTATATAATTTCACTTAGATATCGTTATTCTCACCGAATATGATGTAGCTAAGGCAATAGCAACAGCTTGTTCCCTCATCTTTTGCTCCTTTACAAGTTCTTTCCTTTGAACTTCACTTTGTTGTAGCAGATTTACAAGTTCATTTAGTTGATCTTTCAGATCCTTAATTTCCATTTCTTTTTCCAACAACTGGCACCTGTTGACGAATAAAAACTGCTATCAGACACTTCCAAAAAAATCAGAATATCCTTTAGATTACAGAGAAGTACCCATAGATGTATAAACTAAATCCCAATTAATGTGAAGGGAGTTATCCTTGCAACAAAAAGGAAATGGCAACTTCACTTTTAGTTGTTCTATACTGGCATGCGGATTGAACTACTACATTTGGCTGCACACTTTTTAGTGTTCTATACCGGCATTTAGATTAAACTTCTACATTTGGCTGCTTCCAAAAGAACTACCAAATGCCAATAAATGAATGATAATTTTTTAGAATTCGTTGGGTTACTTTGCTTCTGCAGTAGCAGTAAATATATGTTGAACCAGGTTCTTAGCTTCTCCCATTGAGCGCAACTGACTCCACTGTCCACGACTGATGAATGAACGATCTCTTTCTTCTGCCTCTGATAGTTGTGAAGCCATTGTCAAGATTGCATTTGAACATGTGGTCAGCATGCTCTCCAGTGAAGCAATTCTTGCCTTCCTTGTTGGTGGTGACATCAGGGAAAGTCTAAAATGGGTTGAAAGAAAGAACTGTTAATAACCCAAAAAAATAAAGAACAAATTTATTTGTTTATGTTACATGAACTCCATTTGAAACGTTAAACTTAAATTACTAAATGTAAGGCATTTGAATCCTTAGATCATGTAATGGTTGTATAGGTCAAGACATGGAGTCGGAAGGAATTATAACAATCTTATACCTTGATTCCCCATTCTTGCCAATCATAGTACAGTATACGTCTTGGCAACTTTGATCCTCTTGTTTTAACAAGTTTACCTCCTCCACTAGTGCAGCTTGCCTGTACAACAACTGCAATTAACAGAAAAGCACAAGCATGTGAAGCATACAAGAAAAGAAAAGGTTCAGATTCTGTACTCTTGCTTATGCTTCTCATGTTGACAACGCACCCTGTGCACATTAACCCTTATTTCCAGCTCATGGTCAAGCCACCTTTGAAAAGATTTTTCATTTCCCTGAAAGAAAACTCAAAGTTAAAACTCTCCTGAAATTACTTCATAGAATTTTATACCACTAACTATTTCTTTTGGAAGTCAGTCACCCTTATGCAAGACTTGATTTCATCTCAGTGGAGACTATAATGTCGTTAAGAAGGATACAAAAGATCTTCAATGTTAACAAATTCATCATGTTAAATTTCAGTGAAGTGTTAAAAGCCGAAATAATGGAATCGGAACTTAAACAACCCAACAACTGTTCTAAGTTTCAACCAACTCTGGACAAACTCATTACCCTACTAGGAATAACTCATTACCTGGCCAGTCAATACAGGTCCACTGTGATTAACTGCAAGATAAAACAAGCCTGTTAAGTTCTCATAATCAATCACTAAAGACTTCCAATGTAAGTGGAAAACTGTTTTACCCAAGTTCTCTCGTGTAGGAGTCTTGCGAGCTTCCAACAACTCCTTTAGTCTTTTAGTAACCATAGCTGCCTCTTCTGTCTTTCTTTGAAGAACCTGGATTACAACAGAGACAGCCTCTTGAAACCATAAGTGTGAGAAACGAAGAGACAAATCCAAGATAGTTAAAGCATATGATGGGGCAGGTTTTGGTCCTTTGAAAGATAGCACGAATATGGTTAATGATGCATTAGTTTACGGTACCTTCTATGTTGAGTTTCTAACATGATGGCAGGAGATTCATAACGTTTATGTGTTAAGATGGAATTGTTATAGTGCTGGATCTTCCCTGTAATGCAATTCCATGAATAAACCTTTTCACCAATGGTTTTAAATATTTATTTTATTTTATTTCATTTTGCATTTTTCTGGCTGCTCCTTGAGCTTCTTTCATTCATTTTGTTTTTCTGCAATAGCTATCAACTTAGGACTAGACTGTACTAACTAATCTTGTAGCTGCATGAATTCCGCACATAGATGGAATACTGATAACGGTTATTATTGTGGATATATATTCAGTATACGTGTCCTATCGTGATTAAGTTCAACTAGTTACTTCTAGCACAGTAAGGCAAGTTACAGGATAGACCATACATCATTTTCTTCAGACTCTGACTTAGAGCTGTGCATACTTATAAACCTATTCAATCTATTCCATTAATTTCTAAAACCCTCCAAGGCCTACAACAAGTTGGCAGTAGAAGCAGACCAAATAAAATGACAGTAGAAAGCTTGACAACAAACAGAAGAAAGAAAAGATCAATGGATATGCAAAGTGACGGTACATTGCGATGGCCAATAATTTTCTCACCATTTTCTGGCGTTGATGCAGGACCTCTAGTTTATGCCGTTCATACTCATTTCTTCTACCCTCCTTCCTCAGCTGTTAGAAAAAAGAAGCAAATGGTCTGGACTAAGGTTGAAATTCATAACCAAAATGGTAACGCTGTATAACAACAGTAAAACATGTTGAGAACAAAACCCCTGATAATACAATCACAGCAACCAGGAGATGGGATAAATGTATTAAGCAGGTAGCATTGTTGTTTAAACTATTGATAAGCAGGTAAGTTTCTCATTCAGATTTTCTAGTAACGCAGGTTTACAAGTACCAAATGCAAATAAGTTTCTTCAAAGTAGTCATTCTTAAATACCTTACAGTTGAAGTCCCTTGAGAAGCCAATTTACAAAAAATCATAGTGAATGGACACAATACATCATTCAACATGATGTATCAAAGAAAGTCAATTGGTGACTTATGTGGAAAGCAAAGCACCTGTAGCAATTCTCTCTCTTGTGAGGCCTTCCATTGTCGAAATTGTTCTGCCTCTTGTTTCATCTTATTCTGCAGCTGGACCTGAAATATGAATGTGACAAGAGCAACAATTTAGAAGGTGTAGGATTTGGACTATTTCTAAAGAAAAGATTTTTAAAAAAATCAACCTTTTGAGACTTAATATACTGTATTTCAACTTGCAACTTCTTTGCTGCTTCTTCACTTCGTTGTTTTTGCTTCAAAAGCTCAAACTGAGACTCTTGTTTCTTCTTAAGATCTAAAATCTGAATTACATCATGATAAAATCAAGTTCAAACTCTGTTCCAACTAAATGGTAATAATGAGATAACAGTAGTGCAAAAGGTGACCTGTGTTTCAAGTGCTTTTAGTTTATGTTCATGAGTATCTCGTGGTTTCTGTGTGTGTCCATCAGAATTAGCAGCAAGGCTTTCAATTTCAGCCAACAGATGGTCCCTCTCTTGCTGAAGATAATTCACTTTATATCAATCACGATACTGAATTCATTGGAAACTAACAAACTTCCACTTATCTTTAATTTTACCTGCACAATTCTTTTCTCTTCCTCAAGTTCCACAATTTTCTTCCTAAAGTGCTTCTCCAAAGCTTCACTCTCAACCCGTCCAAAAAGTTTCATCTCACACTGCTCAATAAATAACGTAAAATGAATTGAAAATAACAAAAAGATAAGATTAGAGAGAGCAAGAGAGAGATCAAAAACCTAGCACCCAGGACAAACGTAATAATAAATCCATAACTTCAGACAAGAGAATGTTTAAAATGATCAGTGACTTCATTTTTCAATGGTGAATTGTTTATGTTTTTGCTACTTAGGAATTAAGGATGATTCTAAGAGCCACTTAGATCCAAATAAGCCAAGTGACATGCACTAAAACTTTTGCACGTTCCAAAAACTAGTTTACGTGCATCTTCAGCAATGGTTAAGAGTACCACCATTCAGAAATTGTAATAAAAATATTGGACTTAACGGCCTACCTAGTTGAGGGAAATTTGAGATTGACATTCAGAGCTGGAATAGCAGCACTGATAACTTTCAACTGGCATGCAACAAATACCAGTAGTATTCATGTCATCAAGGGCTATTTCCAAAAGATACCATGCAAACTGAGAAATTCTCTAAGCAATTTGTAATTATGTTTTGATATTTCTTACAAAAACCTTAATCTACTTATGACCAAGTACACCTTATTCGTCAGTGACCAAGTAGGAAGAGCATAGTACATCGCTGCATTGATTCTCAATTTTTTGACTGACTAACTTGTTTACTGAACCAATCAATAAATGCATCATAGAAAATAAGGCTCATGAATTAACCTCTTTTTGCACCAAACGTTTGTTTAGCTCATTTAATTGTTTATCCATAGCATTCTGCATAAGAGCATGTTCCCACTCTTTTTCTGCATCATAAATTTCTCCAGAACTTTCACCTGGCAAAAAATATACAGCATGTTATCAGACAAATGTTCAAAGGAAAAAAGCAAGTTGTTTGATGAAATATTTGCAATGAACTGGTAGAGAAGGATGGGGAGGGCGCAAGCAGTCATCAAATTGAATTATGCAGACTTGTGCATTCATGATCACCCTTCCCCATACCCCAGGGATATATATTTTAGGAGCATGTATGTGAAAAGTATATATATACAAAAGCAGATACTAATCGTGTCAAGAAAAAGAAAAGGCCATGCAGTTTATATATGTAATATGCTCATGATTGGGATACAGTAGACACGTGCTTGATTTACCTGATGTGGGCTCATCCATTTGATAATCGGATGAGTCCATACTCTGAAAATCCCTCTTATGGCCATCAGATTTTGCAGAAGAAGAGTAGCCCTCCTGAAGGAGAAAACCAAAAGGCACGTAAATGATTCCAGAAATTGAAGTTTATCATGTCAACTGTTTAGATGAATGTAATTGAAGACACTGTACCGAAACTAAAGGAAACAATTTGCAGCCCTACCCACAGAAAAATAAACAACCAAATGGTAGATAAAAGAAAAGCATCTTGATTTTCCACTGACATACATCAGTTTCAAGTGGTTGTACAGTACCACATCGGCTCCGGTATTCATGGAGTTCTTGTGTGAGGTCCTCATTGGTTGCCTCAAGCCAAGCAATTCTATCCTTAAGAATCTGTCAGACCAAGTATGTCATCAACTAATACATACCCCATCAAAATATAAATGAACTCAATTAGGTTAGAACTACAGTTATCGCATCGATCACAGACTTGCAGTTCCTCCGAGGGAGATCTTCCTGCACGAGCACACAGTTCTGCCTGTAAGTACTTCAGCTGCTGGCGCATTATTTGAATCTCATTGGATATTAAATCTCTATTTACCTTCACAACAACAAAAGAGCATTGGTTTCATCCAGGTCAGATCAATATTTATATTTTACAGGGTATACAAAATAGTGTAAAATGGTTGTAAACCACTTACAACAGGCTTATTTTGAATATTTCGAGCACGATTTGCATATTTGAGGGTATTGAGAGTTTCCTCCCCATTGATGTCAGCAGGACTGATGCAAGCTGGAAGAAAGAAGGGATTCACGAGAAATAAAATAAATTCTATATTACTATTCTATCAACAGCATTATACAACACTTCAGAAAGCAATAACATGATCAGAAGTACCAATCATCACAGTTTTGCTATTTCCACCAAGTGAATCCTGTAAAAGGGTGCAGACAAGAAGAAATTACAGAACTTCCAAGAGAAATATGAAGTGAAGAATGAGAAAACGCACAATATTCTCAATTAGTTACTCTACTCTTCCTATGTTCTAGCGACAGACGTAATCATCTTCTTAGCATTTCTTTAGACACACAACTCATGCCGCTATTAGTACTACAGTTAAGATCCAAAATCTGTGACCCGTTTAAGGTCCTCCATGAAACTATCCCAAAGCTTCAAATCACAAACTCACCATCTAATCTAGGGACTAGACCAAATTGTTAATGCTCAACAAGTTCAGAAACATCAATGTATCTTTTCAATAGAATAGTTAACAAATAGTTTGACTAAACATAAATTACCTGCAGGAGTCTTGTCAGTTTACTATCTCTATAGGGAACATGCACACCCTCTTTTCGCTTTTTCTCATCCCCCAGGGCACTGATGACATTACCAAGTGCCAGAAGCCCCTTATTAATGTGAATACCTGCTCAAAAAGTAAAAGTTCCACTGCTTACCCTTGTAATACCATGATGATGAGAGAACATTAAAGTGCATAATCAATACATCAAGCAACATGCTATTATTTACCTTCTTTCAAACGGAGTCCATAGGAGCCAGTTCTTTTTGCTCGTTCTGATCCAGCTAGATCTACCAAATGGAGTTTTGCACATACATACTCCTCAACCATATCCTCATCTGGAGTGTCATCAACAGGAGAAACTGAATGGAGTTTGCGCATCTGTTCCAATGTGATTGTGAATATCGCATGTGACCGACTTTAACATGTAGGAGGAGATGACATCCATTAGATTATGAAAAATGTTAAGTTGCAACCACAATAATAAATCTTCCTTGAACCTACTCCTTTCAATAAAGTGTACATTCTGATACCAACAAGAATGCATAATTCAATAAAAAATAGTATATGCCAAGAAAGAAGATTCATACTTTGTGATGAACCATGAATGTGAAATAACATTTTCTTTTTGGGTACTTTGGAAATCAAGATAACAGTTTTTAGCAAAGTTGTTTTGTTCTTAACCCCACACCAGTTTAAACTATACACCTGAGAGAAAGTTGTGATTGACTTGAAATCCCAAATCAATTAGATTGACAACCTCACAATAGGAATAAATGGAGACGATCAGTTAGAAACTGGATTTGTATCAGGCAAAGAGGCCATATAATGGATATGTATGTTTCATTCATCTGAGACAGTTATAAAGTCCCGTTAGCAGGACATTTCTAATTAGAGGGAAGGCAATCTTGGTTTTTGATGATCACCTGGATTGATTGTTCATATTTGTACTTCCGGTTGCCCTGCTTATTGATCCTTGCTCTAGGCAAGAAGCCATTTCTTGTAATGTACTAACAGCTATTTCTGTTGAACCCGTTAACGTTATAACTCCATTTGAGGATTCACGAATTTGTATTGGAGGCTTCCCAGGAGTCGCCAACTTGCCAGCATGTCCATTATTAGTCACTGTCTTGCCCTCAGATACAGGATCCAGCAAGTCTTTCACTTCTTCCTTCAGAATCTTCGATGGGAAACCAACTTATTAGTTCAGAAGCAGATGTAAATAAGCTAAAGAGCAATTTTAGAAAAGAGAAGCTAAGCAGCTAGTTTTTCAAACTTGATAGAAGAAATACTTTATTGTGATTCTCTTCCTCCCAATTTTCCAAGTTATTAGAGCCAATAGATGATGACATACAATGCATACTGCTGAATCGATTCTGAATAAAACGGTTTGCAACTTTTTTCTCCTTTATGTGTTTTGTGATTTAATATATGACAAAACCAGTAATGTTAAGGATTAATGTCTCTTCCTGGAAAGCATATCGTAAAGACATTGAGCACCAATACTATGTATGGTGCATGATGAAGACAAAACCAATAAGTCCCCAGTCATAAGACGTTGCCATTTATGCAAAATATCAGATTCTTAAATGTGAACCTATGCATCTTTTGAACATCCTCGAGTTAAACCTGACATCTAAATAAGTAGAGCTAATGTCCATGGCCAATCTCTTACCACTCCTACCAAAAGATGATTTTACTATTTGGAAGCGTAAATTGGAAATTAGACCATTAACAAATACCTCTATAAAGGAAACATGCAATTGAAACTCTGCTTGATGTTTCAGTTTTCCAATCTTCTTGAATAATGCATTCATAACCTGAGGAATTACTCCGGGCTGACTACCCTCCTTCAAGCCAGTTCCCATGGTATAAGTTTTACCAGATCCAGTCTGCAACATGATTATACATGAAATGTTTATCAAAAAGGGTATGTTAAAATCAAAATGTAAAAAGTTTGTAAATGAACCAATTTTCTAGAGAGCACGAATGTTATGTTACC
This sequence comes from Erythroxylum williamsii, assembly GCA_027564335.1. Taxonomy (NCBI): domain Eukaryota; kingdom Viridiplantae; phylum Streptophyta; class Magnoliopsida; order Malpighiales; family Erythroxylaceae; genus Erythroxylum; species Erythroxylum williamsii. The sequence goes on from JANITW010000236.1 coordinate 8,074,663, forward strand.
TGACCATATGCCAGCACAGTGGCATTGTATCCTTGGAACAAACCATCAACGAGCGGAGCAACACATTGTTCAAATATAACATTTGGTGAAGAGCCACCATTCCCATATACATGATCAAATGTGAAAGAATGTGTACCAATTTGTACCTACGCAAAAATCAAAACACAACCAAGTTTTAACCCTCGAAAGCCAGAATTGCAAAAGATGTTCTCTACCTATGAGAGGAATGTGCAGGATATGGTGTTGAACTTATTCCTTGAATTATCATTGTTTTAATGCAAGTTCAAATTAACCTTCCTAGCCAAACTTGTGAAGGAGATATGCATTCCATCACACTTAAAGTTTCAAATCCAACATTTCTTAGGTAAATTTCCTAGAAATAGCCAACTTGAGTGACCAAAGAACAAATGCACATTGTAAGACAGCAAATAGGCAAAACATAATAGATTCAAACCATTAAACTCGTAAAGACGAGAGAAACAAACCCAGTCCACGAAAATTGCAAACTAATCTCTCATATTACAGAATCCTTTCCAATCTCACCCAAGTCAAACATTCCAAATCACTTTCCACTTCAGTAACCGTAAACTACGAGAAATTGTGGGATTAACCTGAGGCTTTCCAGGAGTCACTGCAACACATTCTCTACAACCTTGGACGCGTTCGTCACCCACAAGTGGGCGTATGTGAACTGCAACTTTAACACTGCAATTCTCTGTTGCATCCATGAACACTTCTTCCCCTTCTTTTTCAACTTCTTTTGAGAACCAAAAAAAATGAAAGAAGATGGGCAAATATGGGGACTAATAGTGTAGGAAGACTAACAACCTCATTGTCTAATCAAATGCGGTTAGGATCATGACGAAGATGGGTGTTTTTAGAGAAAAAGGCAGGAGCTTGGTGGTTGAAGAATGAAGTTGGGAGTTGGGTTTGTGTAACAGAAGGTAGGAGGATAAGTGGAAGCGGCAAAAGAAGTTGCAAGTAACAGAAAAGAGAAGCAAAAGAGCCAACAACCTTAATCAATCACCACTGTCACTTTCCTTGTTCTTCAATGCTCTTGCTCTTGTTGGAGTACTTACTACTGACTGGGAGGAAGGGGTCAAAAGCTGAGGTGTTTGGTGGATACCTTAGACTTAATGCTGTCAGATATGCTCCCTATCATTCAAAAGTCCACCGTTCGGTGGTCTTAACTACCCAAATTGCCCCTCTCAGTTTTCCACTCCAACACTTGTCTACTCAGGAAAAATAACAAAGTATCAGAACCATATAACTGTATTACAGTAATAACTACAGTGAACTGATCTATCTACCAAGATTCTTGGAAGACTTAAGTACCCAAACCCAAAGTACAAGTCCGATACTAACTAACCCAAAGTACAAGTCCGATACTAACTTATCAGAAATAATTCTCATAATGGATGCATTTGAGAAAACTAGCCAGTAAAACTAACGTACCTATACTTGTCTTCAAAAATTCCATGTACTAAAGAACATCTTTAGCATTTCTTGTATTATAAAACGTTCATGGTACCATATGTACAAACAAGAGATTCTGGTGTACCAAAATAGACAAGACCTCCAATTTCAACCAAGCAAAACCAGTTATGTGACGCATTTATAAAATGGAAACATGAAGCTGGCACTTTGGACGGCGGAGAGGTTGGCACAGAGCTCAGTTTTAAATGTCTAGTTATAAAAGGTAAGACTAAAACCAATGTCTTGGCCACAGTAGAACCGAGTGCAGGAAGGAACAAAGTACAATCCATTAGGGTCCTCTCTCACATGGTTCTGCCAACAAAAAATATAATATAACTTATCCTCTTCATTCTTTTACTTTAAAGCCTACGGGTCCTCACAGCTCACACTCATGCCTAGACCTCATATTTTACGTTTGGTAGCTAGCTCCTCTTCTCTTTAACCTCCCACTGTTTTGGTTGGTTCTTTTTCTCCATTTTTCTACTTCTCTTTTCTTTTGCGGCTATAGGAGGTTGAATATGTATAGCCTTTTTTTTCTTAATTAGTTCAGGTTAGTTATTCCTTCCTTCCCAAGTATACCGACCTTCAGATTAATCTACAATTTGGATTATGGTAGGTGTCATCCATGCACTAACTAGACACTGCAAACGAAAGGTGGTGAGAACTTTTTGCACAAAAGGGTTTTGAGTCCCCAAATTATAAGAACAGAAACAAATTCTGATGTGGTGACAAACATAAAACGAACAAAAAGTTGGAAGAACACTTGTGATTAGAAAGATGTAGTTTTTGAAGTGAATCACACGTTAATACAACACTTAGAAAACGATATTAGAATGCACAAGAAGGGGGGTTGAATTGTGTATTCCCCTTTTTGTAATTCTTTTCAGAACTGTTTGTATGGAATAAAATTCTTTACAGAATTTTTACAGATGTAGATTAATCAAAACTTTTGAATACTATATATACCAACTAAGTAATGATAAATCTTGAATCTAGAATAGAGATAGAGAGTAAGGGTAGTAGACACGAAGATTTATCCTGGTTCACCCCAAACCGTGGGCTACGTCCAGTCCTCAAAGTTCCTTCTGAGATTTCACTATCTCTTCAACGTTACAAGTATTCTTTGCGAGCCTCTTCACGTCTCTACAACCAGTATTCTTTCACACTTAGCCTCTGCAGGCTATCTGTACTACTTTTTCTCAGAGAAGTGTTTGAACACTTGTTACAGTAAAATATCTCTCAGCTAATTCACACAATAAGCTCGTAGATGTGGTTCAGCTAACTTTTTCTCACTTGTCTAACTTTGACTCACTTTTTGTAACTTTGCAATCTTCGACTTCGACTTGTATTTATAGCCTTCATCTCCAACTGCTTCTTGAATCTTGTTTCTTGAATCTTTAAAGAAACGGTTATTCAGTTGAGTTCTGTAACTAACTTGAACTGACTCCTTTGTCTTCTTTTTGAATTCTGCATCTTCTTTTCTTCGTCTGTATTTTATCGTCTGTGTTTCTGCGTCTGCTTTTACTATTTCGCATCTGCGTCTGCTTTACTATTCCGCATCTTCGTCTACTTTACTATTCCGCATCTTCGTCTGCGTCTGCTTTGCTTAGCGTCTGCATCTGCTTTGCTTAGCGTCTACGTCTGCTTTGCTTAGCGTCTGCTTTACTGTTTTTTTCATCTGTCTGACTTCGTCTGTTTTGTTTTTCTTTTATTTGTTCTCTTTGTTATACATCAAAATCGTTTTTAAGAAAAGTCATTTGGACTTAACAAGCTAAGCTTATGAGTGGTTATGACACTTGTAGTAGGTCTAAAATAACATCCCAAGCCCACGGCCCTTACACATCCCTACCTGTACCAGGTAACCCTTGGGAAGATGTGAGTATGGATTTTGTCTTAGGATGGCCTAGAACAAAGAAGGGATTTGATAGCATAATGGTAGTTGTGGACAAATTTTCTAAAATGGCCCATTTCATACCATGTTCTAAATCTAATGATGCTCAACATGTGATGGATCTTCAAATTGCATGGCCTTCCAAGGAGTATTATGAGTGATAGAGACGTGAAGTTTGTGAGTCATTTTTGGAGAGTGTTATGGGCTAGATTAGTGACAAAACTTGAACTTAGCATAGCCTTTCACCGACAAAATGATGGCCTGACCGAGGTAGTAAATAGGTCACTTGGGAGAATTTTGAGGATTCTTTTAAGAGGAAAAACAAAGAATTGGGATGCCATGTTGCCATAAACCGAGTTTGCTTATAATTGTTCCAGGTCTGATTCAACTAAATTCTCACCATTTGAGGTTATTTATGAGGCCAATCCATTGACTCCAATCAACCTTTAGTCCATTTGTGCAAGATGGGCCTTTCAAAAGCCTACAAGCTGAGAAAAGGACCTAGAAATTTGTCAACATTCATAAGTAGGTTAAGGAATACATAAGGAAGTATAATGAAGCTTAAAAAGACAAGTCAAGAAGAAGAAGCCCGTGGAGTTCAAAGAAGGAGATTTGGTGTGGGTTTATTTGAGGAAAGAACGGTTTTTCAAGGTTAGGAAGTCCAAGTTTAGTGATAGGGCAGATGGTCCATTCAAAGTGCTAAAGAAGATCAACAACAATTCCTACAAAATAGAGTTGCCTAGTCACTACAACATATCCAATTCTTTCAATATTAGTGACTTGAAGTTTTATGTGGAAGACACCATGACAATTCCAAGTCCAACAAGTGAGGTTAGTTCTCAAGAGGGAGAGTATGATGGAGGAGCATCCAAGATATTGAATCTATGGGCCTTGGTGAAGAAAAATAAGCTAATGTTGATCAAGCAATTGAAGAAGAAATTGGGATGACTAGTTTTCTTGCATTTTAGGCCTTATTGAAGCCATTTGGGGACTATAAGTTTTGGATTTGTGTGGAACACTTTGATGCAGAATTAGAAGCCCAAAATGTCACCCAAGAAGGATGAGAAGATCGGTCAAAGAGATCTCATTTTATCTTTGGTCAAGAACTACTGATTTGGTTTAAATTTACTGATTTTGGTCCGGTTCTGCAAACTTTACTACTTATTTTCACCTATTTACTTTGTTATTTTCCTATTTTACTATCATCATTTTATTTTTGAGTTTGTGACTTTAATTATGTGGTTTCAAAGACTTAATTAGTTGTTATTTAGTGTGTTAAATTCGGCTGTTATAAGGAATAAGAGAAGTCAACATGTGACTATCCTCATTCTCAGCATTTTCCTTTTTTAAGCTAGTTTGTCTCCATTTAGAAGATAACTAGAAAAGTGAATGATTTTTTAATGAGATTTTCTCTCATTTGGCAGATCAAGTTTTGTAGGGTTTGACTGATTGTTTTCTGAAAATAATCATTGGGTGTTTGTTTGCCAAAAACATTCAATTTGTTCTTGTGTTAAGCTATTTCCAAATTCTATCCGAGTTATAGTCATGATTTTCAGTTTATTGTTTCATATGTTTATCGAATTGAAAAACTTCCAAAACCAAGTTTGTTCTTCACATCCTGACTTACAAATATCCAATTAACAATTTTACCTAGTTCAAATCCCATCCTGATCAAAAACACTCATTTTCTCAACCGTTCTCATTATATCATCCAGTAAAAATTCCAATCATGAAATCTTGTTTATCTTTTCACTTGTTCTCCAAACTGAAAAAATTTCAAAAACAAGTTTACTCTAAACATCCAGACCTACAATTCACCTATTGACCATTTTACCTAATTCAAATTCCAGCCTAACTAAAAATGTCAATTTTCTCGACCATCTTCATTCTATTGACCAGTCAAACATATTCCCAAAAAACTTTCTATAACTTTTCAACCATTTTCCTAATTGAGTTGAACCTTGAGACGAATTTGTAGCTCACAAATAGTTCTACAAACTTGTTTCATTCATCAAAATGAAATGAAGTAAATCACACATTAGTATAGACTTTATATTCAACGTACAAAATGCACAAATATAGACTTTATATTCAACATACAAAATGCACAAAAGGTGGTTCAATTGTGTATCGTTTTGCATAATTACAATCCCATTATTAAAATTCTTTGAAAACTTGCTTTCTCAAAAACTATTGAGTAAGAGTCACGATGTATTGCAATTAAATTTTATATACTTATATAAAACAATAGAAATTAAAAGAGTTCAAAATTTGACACAACAATTTTATCCTGGTTAACCCCAAACCATGGGCTATGTCCAGTCCTCGGAATCATTTCTAAGATTTCACTATTATTTTCAAACTATATAAGTATTTTTTCACAGAGCCTCTTCAGGTCTCTTACACCAAGTATTGTTTTTCTCACTTAGCCTCTTCAGGCTCTCAAATTTTCTTTTTTCTTACATAAAGATATTGCGAGCTTTGTTACAGTAATGATAGTTCTAGTGTTTCGTACAATGAATACAGTGTTTGTTAAAGATCAAAAACTTTTTTTAAAATCTCTAACTTTTTTAATCTTCGACTCCAACTTGTATTTATAACCTTCATCTTCAACTGCTTATTGATAATTGGTTTTTTCTTCTTGCTTCTTGATTCTTGATTCTTAAAGCTTGTAGAAACAGTTATTTAGTTGAGTTTTGTAACTAACTTAAACTAGTGAACTGTTCGACGTAGTATTGGTTCTTCGTCTTAGTTTTTCTTTCGTCTTAGTTTCGCTTTTGCTTTGTCTTACTTTCTTTCGTCTAACTTTTGTTTCCACTTCGTCTTACTTTCTTTCGTCTCACTTTGGCTTCCGCTCCATCTTACTTTCTTTTGTCTCACTTTTTCTTCCGCTTTGTCTCATTTTTGTTTCCGCTTTATCACTTTTTCTTCCGTTTCATCTTATTTTCTTCCGTCTCATTTTTGCTTCAACTTTCGTCTTACTTTTACTTCAGTTTCATCATTTTCTAATATTATTATTATTTGATTTTCATCAAAATTATTTAGACGTGAAGTCATTTTGACTTAACAATCTCCCCCTTTTTTACGATAACAAATAATCATAATTTTAGAAAGACACTCGAGTATTATTTATAAGAAGATATACAATTGAAAAAAAAAACTTTATAACTATACTATCTTCTTTTCACTTCTCTTCTTTTCTTTTCCTCTTCTCCCTTTCTTTTTCTTCAATTCTTCTTCTCTTCTCCCTACTTGTTTTCCAAATAAGTTTAGTACATCTCCAACTAAAGATATAGAGCTCAAGGGTCTAATATGCATAATTAGGTGAACAAAAGTCTCTATGTTGAAATTAATATCTCCAACTCTGCTGGTTCTATACTGCCCTTCTGTTAATTTGCCAACTACCTGAGAAGTTTCATCAATGGTGACGCGACCATAATGACTTCCTGATGCTTTTAAGATATGATGGGAAACATAGATTTCTCTCTGTTGAGCTGCATAACATGTTGCATCTATGTTCCTCACTTCTTCTTCAATTTGATCTTCTGTCAGATCACTTGTAATCCCTTCTGGATACATTTTCTTCTTCCCCTTATCTTCATTGCGAACAATGTAAGGTCTTAGTTGAATGTCAGGTACAATCTTAATCATTGTTCTTTTTGTGAGTGGGTAAATAATATACTTTTGCTTGGTCATCTGTGTTGGATATGGTTCTGATTTCTCATCTCGTAGAACACTATACAACCTTTTCTCTCCATCATTCAACAGATGTATTGTACGACTATTTACTAAGATTGGTTCAAATTGTACCTTTACCAAACTTCTCAGGGGTTCTCTTATGATTATAGAGCTTCCACATCTTGCAGGTTCAACTTCTTCAGTGATCTTTATTTTCAAATCTTCTTTTCCACATCTTGCAGGTTCAACTTCTTCAGTGATCTTTATTTTCAAATCTTCTTTTCTCATTGGCTGAGAAGGATTAATCTGTGTTGAACAGTGTTCAACTGACCTTTTCTTTTGTTGAACAACAGTTGGAGTGCTCTTTTTCTGACTAATTTTCTACTTCTTACTTTCTTCAATCAGCCTAGGAGATTGTTGTTGAGGTTGAGGTTGAGGTTTCTTCTTCTCAAATTTGAACTTCCTCTTAATTTCAGTCTCTTTAACCAATTTTGTTGAGTCTTCTTGTAAAATTGAGACTAAGGATCTAGTTGTCTGCAAAGCTTTCTTTTTAGAATCTCCACTATGAGTCAACTCTTTATCCTTTTTCTGCTCTTATTGACGCAGAGTCCGTAGTCTAGATGATCTTTTTGTTTGTTTGGTTTTCTCAGAAAGAAGTGTTTCCCCTTTTCTCTTCAAGGACACTTGTTTCTTTGTCTGCTACACCTGACTTTCTTCTTTTTGAGAAATCATCTTAACTCTTATTGCATCATTTGATGATTTCTTCAATCCTTCTGTAGGCATTCTTCTGGTAGATTGAGATTTTGATTTTCTTGTGGGAGTTACTTTTTTACTCAAACTACGTTTGACAGTACGCTTCCCCTTAATCCTTTTTTGATCATAGAATCTTTATCTTCCTTTTCCTGATTCGTCAAGCCCATTCTACTGATAGTTGTAGAGTTAATGACGCTTTTGATGTTCATCTTCATTATGTTTCCTCTCTCAAAAAGAATTTCTAAATTTTTGAAGATTCTTGTCAGCATCATACTATACAGTAGGGCAGTCGAGTCTTTCTTTGACTTTACCATGTAATTAAGAATTATGTATGGAAGATCTATGTTGGCAATTGAGTAGATGAAATAAACATTGCTCATCTAACGTTGTTACCAGATCCTCGATACTGTTCTTGGTAGATCATAATGGAAGAGTAGTGAATGTAGAACCACAGCCTTCGGCATAAGAATTGAGGCCTTCTTCTCCTTTGGGTCATTACATCCATATAGTTTTCGATTGATCTATACCTTCTCTACAGTGGCTTGAATCATCCATCTTACTTTATGAGCGAGTTTTACTCCAACACATGGACATTCAGTAGCCTTCTCGATTGACTTCATTGTTACTATGACAGACAATCTATCTACCATTGATACTAGAGTATCTTCAACTGCTTCTATGTTCTTCCAAAAATCATATACTTCATTCAGGTAAACTGTCTCATGAACCTGAAAGAAGTTCTTCCATCCAGCTGTCATAATCTCTGATTCGATATCCATCTGGTCCTTCTTCAAGGACTCGAAATCAACGTGTCTTCCACTAGTCATTGATTGCTCATTCTGTATCTATAGTTAACAAAGAACTAAATGCACAAATGTATTTCTCAAAGAAGTGATGAGTAACATCCCATCACCAATGAGAAGAGTAGAATAGTAATTTGGAATGGGATATGAGCATTTAAAAATTTGCCTTGATATGTTCATGCATACACATACAAGTGAATAATAAATTTTGCACATGTAAATGACTATACATGCATTCATGATTTTTCCGATAATACGTGCATAATAATGTGATTAATTGTGGCATATGCATTTCATTCATGAATGCTTAACCAGATAATGACAGTTGTGACTGGAGCAGCCACCGAGAGCTAAAAGCTCAACGATTGTATTTGAACCTCAAGCCCTACAGTGATTTAGAGCCTCAGACTCAATGATTAATGTGCCCATATTGGGACGGTTCAGGCGCTCGGTCACAACACCGAAATAAATTTGAAAGTGTCACATGAGCATTTCATATTCATTTGCTTACATATATTTGATTGAGTAAAGGGGAACATGCCTTATGTTTATGTGAAATAAATATGTTCTGATGCCGGACTACGGTCTGATGACGTGTGAAAGTGAGTAGATGTGACTGATGCAGTGCATATGCATAATAGAAATAAGTAAGTGTATTGAATATGAATATTGTGAATGTGCACTGTGTCGTGTGACTGGGTGAGCCATCGATGATGGTCACTCACTGAGTTCACAAAAATCACCCAAAATTTGCAATTAATTTTCAGAACCCAGAAGAATACCCCGTTAGGCAACGGGCATATAGCAACCGCCTGTGAGTGAGAGAAGAGGTCTAGATCAATTCGCGCCTGTATTAGTGTCTGATAAATTCTGTATAAAATTGTATTTTCTGAATTTTTGTGCAAATGATTAGGTCAATTTGTAAAGTCATCAGACTAAATTAATTTGTATCTATGAAAAGGGCCCCCGTGGTCATTGTACTTACTGGTGATTTTGTATGTTAATTGATTTCCACATAGTGTATGTTTGTGTTTTTAAAAAAAATTATACTGAGTTTGGATTGAGTGATGTAGCACGTCACCCTTGCAGGGCATGGACTCGGATATCACCATCGATGTCAGGTTTAGATCATACGGGAGTGGGGTGTTACATTTAGGTGGTATCAGAGCCCAGAAGTACAAGCTTATATGGGCATTTTCTGAAACATGGGCATTTTCTGAAACATGGGTCAAGTTACATGCATTTAAGTCATGACATAGCAGACAGTGGCAACTGATCCCTAGTCTGAGTTGCATTTATACGAGTCACATACATGAGCATTTGTTACGTGTTTGAGTTAGGGGATTGGTTGCAAGTTATTGGAGTTAATTGATGTGAGATTGAGTTTCGGCAGTAGAGAGTGAAAGTGAAAAAAAAAATCTGGAAAGTAGGGAAGACGCTCGCCGCGGCTCATCGTTGGTTCACCCCGGCTAAATCTTTTTAGTTCACCGCGGCGAGAACACTTGAGCTCGCCACGGTGATCTTTGCAAAAATTCTCAGGAAAATCTGGTTTTTGGAGTGCTCGCCGAGGTCATCATTTTGCTTTCACCGTGGCCACCTTGTTTGTTCTCGTCGCGGCGAAGTCCCTCCCTTGATAGCTCGAACATACATTAGTAGTTTGACCATAACTTTTGCTGTAGATGTCCAAATGAGGTGATTTTTAATTCATTGTAAAATAGAGACATAGGGATACAACTTTTGTGAATAAATGGACTTTAAATTATGTCTCTAAGAGTTTCAACGTTTGGTTGGAAGTTGAGGTAAGAATTCTTTTGAAACTTAAGAACAATCTAAGATATTTTGAGTATATTTCTTTGTATACAAAACCAAATTAGACGATTTTGGTGTCATTAAAAAGCTAAGAAATGGGAGAATAACTTTGTAGAAGGAATTTTTGTCTAATTTTTTCATTTAATTTATCATATTCAGCATGGAAAGTTGACTTGTATGTGTATTAGAGGAAAAATCTGAAGGGCAATGAAGTCATGAAATTGTTTGACATTGTTTTGTTTCGATCCAATTGTAAATATACATGGTATTAATGAGGACTTTGATATCTGAATGATTTGTTGATAAGGATCACATTAGAGTACCTCGGAATTGTCATGAACATGCATCGTACATATTCCATATTCACATGTGCATAAATGAATGCTTAAAATTGTGCAAAATTATTAATGTATGTGCAACGTATTGCATAAATGGGTTGTGCAAGTT
>JANITW010000236.1:8097260-8107643 GCA_027564335.1 Erythroxylum williamsii
TTACTCGCTCAGTTACTAACAATTAACAAAATAGGGGGTAAAAAAATTAGAATGAAATTTAAATGTTGTCAAGACTTTTATTGAAGTGTGGGTTAAGCTAGAATAAAATATCTATAATAACTAATAAAAGATAAGCAATAATGAGATATGATTATAATATTATCAAGAGATTATTAAATATTGATTCTTATCCAAATATTATTATCAATTATTTTTTATATATGATTTTTAGTAATTATCTTATCTTATTTTATTGATAATATATTAAGTAAATCATTTTTTAGTTCTTTACTTTTTTCCTTATCATATTTTTTTTCCATAACGTAACAATTTTATAAATTATTAAATTTTTGAATAATTACTTATAAAATATAAAATATTAAAATTAATCATATAATAACAAAATATGATTAAACAAGATTTTCATTAATTTTTAATACTAAATATTAACATAATTATTAGTAAATAAACATAATTAATAATTTCATTTTTATTATAATTTGTGATTTCTACTCTTATTCGATTAGAGGAAGATGAAATGAGAGTTGGTGTGGGCTATTAATATTGCCTATTGGGATGGGCCTTGTGCATATAAATTATAATACGATGATTCTCCTTTCCCTTATCGGACGGTCTAGATCTGTCAGTTTTAAGCGTGGATCTGACGCCACTGTAATCTTTTTATTTGTACGTTTTCGAATAATGATTTATTTTTAATGAAAAAAGGAATGAATAATTCAATTCCATTTTAGGTATAGACTTCCAGTATTAGAAACACTTGCGTCGGTTGAGTAGAGTTTGAGTTGAAGTTGGGTATTGGAGAGAGTTAAGGAAGGCGGAGGTTAAGAATGTCGGGAGGCATCGCACGTGGTCGTCTGGCAGAGGAGCGAAAGGCGTGGCGCAAGAACCACCCCCATGTCTGTAGTATATTTCTCTCCCAACACGATTACTTGAATAAACTGGCTGTGGATTTTCTTTTAACATGTTTTAGGTTACTGTTTTTTTAATTATTTGTTTTTTTTGGGTTGATTGCAAAGTTTTTCTTTTTGTGTTTTGGTTTGGGAAGTTTGGAGTTGAGTTATTTTTACTTTCGTTTCGAAATTCTAGGGTTTTGTGGCCAAGCCAGAGACTTCACCAGATGGAACAGTGAATTTGATGGTGTGGCATTGCACTATTCCTGGAAAAACTGGTGTAAGTATTTTTCTAGATTTATTTGGTTACTTATAGTTTAATATTCGTCTTGCTAAGGATAAATTGAATGGTTCTGATGTTCTGGGCATGGGTTGATTGTGTTTAGTTGTCTGTAATTTGGAGTGCTTGCTGTTGCTTGTTTAAGTAGTATCTTCGTGATCTATTCGCATAATTAAGGCTGGAAAGATAAACTCCGTGGGGGGGTTTTCATCAGCCAGCTGACTGGTGCCCCACAGTGGGCTAGAGTTTATGATTGCTTGTACCTGGATCTGTTTGAAATTGATGTTGATAAGCTAAGAGAAACAGGATGTAAAATGGTCAAGTTTTGTTTTGTGATGGTCATTTGGTTCATTATTGTCTTGGTTGCTTGCTTTTCAGATCTAAAAAAACTTTAATTCTACTTTTCAGTTGGGATAGTATGAAACATATTGACAGAGGGAACTTGTGTCGTGGCTGTGTTCACATGCTTGTAACCTTCCAATTTGTTCTTGAAAATGTCAGGAGCACATATGTCTTATTGCTGCTTTCAATAATATTTTATATAATGCTTGTATTAAGTAATCCTTTGTGTACTGACGGGAGAAATGGTAAGAAAACCTTCCCATTTTCCATTCCAATGAAATAAGCACAAACCAACCTATATATAGGAAATTTCTTGCTCGCTTTCTCTAATCTGTCAGCATGTGAACTTATTTCCTTCCTGCTCTCCTGATTTCTACTGCCCCACCGATTATTTGTTTTTTGCGACTATGATCTTTATTCTTTTTTATTCTCTTAATGTCCTTTGTTTCTTCTCATGATTGGACTAGTGATTAAGACAGTAAATGGGAAGGTGTAAGTCTATTTTGTTGAGTCTTTTTTGTGTGGGAGGCAGTTGTCATCTTCAGAATGATTATTTGGCTTTGAAGATTGTGGTCATGTGGACGTAGCAGAATGCATGTGTAATTCAAATGTTGATCCCTGACCCTGGTCTTTATTTTTCTTATTATTTTGGGATATGTAACATATTTGTTTGAAATTTGATGAGATACTTGCTTGCTCTTACCTTCTTTGGATGTTACATGTGTTCATTGCATTAATATTCCCTCCATTATGCCTGTTAGAATTTACTCGTATTCTCATTTCATTCATTGTTCTACAATGTTGTAGACTGACTGGGAGGGTGGTTACTTTCCGCTCACACTTCATTTTAGTGAAGATTATCCTAGCAAGCCACCAAAGTGTAAATTTCCTCAGGGATTTTTTCATCCGAATGTCTACCCATCTGGGACTGTTTGTCTTTCTATACTTAACGAGGACAATGTAAGTATCATACGTTCCTTTAATGATTAATTATAGTTTCTGTTTTGGCTACAGTTGTATTGAGTGTATTGGTTATGTAGGGGTGGAGGCCAGCCATCACAGTGAAACAAATTTTGGTGGGAATACAGGATTTACTGGACCAGCCAAATCCTGCTGACCCTGCACAAACTGAAGGCTATCATCTCTTTATACAGGTATGGTGTGTTTGATGAAATTTGTTTGCATGAGTCTTTTGACATTATGTTCATTTTCTCTGAGACCAACCTCTTTGTTTTAGCTGAAATTTGGTTTAGGCTTTCCATTTGCCTGTCCATCCGAAACCTTCATGGGCTACTTATCTATGATTTTTTATTATTGCGCGAGCTATTCAGTATGGAAGGGCCTGATCCATAATTAAATTGATTAAGACATATTTCTAAAGTGCTACTGTTTCTAAAGCGAAATGAATGACAGAGAGCTCCTTGCTGAATTTCGTTCAGATTGGATGATCTATCATCATTATTGATGGAGGCTTCTCCACAAAATCTTGTTTTCCTCACACTTAGCGTCAGAGATCTGTATGTCTGATGTCCTGTTATCAATGGTAAATGTCACCTTGGTACTAATATGTGGTATGTGTTATGTAACAATATCACTTCATGTTTGTGTGAGGGAAAAGTGATGATAAAGGAAGTTACTTGATGTCTACGCATAGGTTTTGGCTTTTCACCGTTACAACTTCTTGGCGTTTCTATCTCTCAGCATCATAAGGAAGTTAGTGGTGACTTAAATAGGATTGTTCACCTTGTTATTCTCATAATGTCCTACTTGTTGGTTGTTATGATTTGGTGCAGGACGCTACAGAATATAAGAAAAAAGTGCGACTGCAAGCTAGGCAATATCCTCCTCTTGTTTAGCGTGAAGCCTGATGCATCTAGGAACTACTGGTTCTGGGTAACTGTGAATGTCTGCAATTGTGTATCTTAGAATTGCGTCTGTGATGGAATTGTTCAGCACTTGATATTATTTAATGGCTGGTATGAATGATGATGTGGTTGAACTGGCATTTTGTCTCTCTATAGAGTTTTAAGTAATCTTTAATCTTAAGAAACAAATACCAGTCAGTCAACGCAACTGATTGTTATTATTATCAGTGAAATGTTTAACACTTATTTTGAACAATAAAATTTCTGTGATGTGAATCTATGCATCCTGATCCATGATGATAACTCAAATTTTGGATTTAACTGGGGCATTAGTAGGCCCATGCCCTTGCTTATGTAATTCTCAGGACGATCCACCATCTTTTGCAGTTGAGAAGCCTCTACGTGCAGTGTAGTCTATTGTGTAAAACCGTATGCTCATGACCTTACAGAGTAGCATATCCATGAAATGCTAACGAGTTTGTCTAAAACCAGACAAGATGGTGTGATCATTTTGATACTTGCTCGTGCCATTGGACGGAGGGAAAAAGTTGGACGCCGCCCTGAATAACTCGGACATTGCTCCTACCTTGGACCTCCAATCAGAAGGGTTAGAAGTTCTGAAGATTCTTTAGCTAGTCTTCAGGACTCGAGGCCATAGTTCAATGCTTCATCTTCGTGATTTGAAGTTGCAGAAATAACAATACAATTAATTACTTTACGGTAAGGTAATTACAAATATTCTAAACTACAAGCAAAATATTAATATTCTTCTAATATTTGTATTGTAAAACTAAATATTATGTTTTTATTCACAATAATTAAACTTTTATTGAAACATAATAAAGGGATTTACGCCAGCACAAAGTCAAGGTGTATCTATTTAAAAATTATTTAGAAGTCAATATTTAAAGTGTTTTTACTATTTTTGAAATCTTTGAAAATATAAAAAAACGAAATTACAGTAGATATCTAAATATTGTGAAATCTATTTAAATAATGTTAAATACATAAACGTATATTTATAGAAAATAATAAACTGGGCCGACAAGCAGAAAACACCAGGCCCAAGTCTAACTAACATTCGCAACGTTAAAACACCTGTCAGCTTTCTGCGCCTCTCATCTAATGGACGACAACTTCGCCGCCTACTACCCTCCTCCTCCGCCACCACCTCCTCCGCCGCCTCCGCCACCGCTACCGCAGGAGTGTTTCTCTACTTACTACCAACCCCCTCCGCCAGGTCACCGCTCCTACTTCCCTCAGCAACATCAGCCACCGTTCTCGGTCTATGCGCCTCCTTTTGTGGTTTCCGGCGGTTACGATCAAGTGCGTACGCTTTTTGTTGCGGGTCTACCCGAGGACGTGAAGCCTCGCGAAATTTACAATCTCTTCCGGGAATTTTCTGGTTATGAGTCTTCTCATCTGCGTAACGCCACCCAAACTTCTCAGGTCCTCTCCTCTTTTGAGTTTGTTTACACAATTTTTTGGATTACTTTAGTGCTCCTAACACGGAAGTTATGATGGTGGCAGCCTTTTGCTTTTGCTACATTTGTGGATCAACCGTCTGCAGTTGCAGCGATGCGTGCTCTGAATGTAAGATCGTTTTATTTTGTCTCTTTAATGATTTGATCATCTTGTTTGGTTGTTTTCGATGATACGAACATGCTCGGCTTTAGCTGGTTCCTTTTGCACGTTGTCGCTATGCACTTAGATATTATCAATTCTTCTGGTGTAAGTTGTACTCGTAATTTACTTGTGGAAAGGGAAGATTTTGCAAGTTGTTTCAAATAGAGGCTACTTGAATGCATCCCAGTCTCCTACAAGTCATTTAGTAGTGTTGAATTATTATTTTGTTTAGGATTTGCTAGGCTATTTTGTAAGTAGTTTGTATTGGAGAAGTTCCGTGGGACAACATTCTTGATGGCATTATGAAATAAAATTAACTCTTATCTCTTAATATTGTTTGTAGGGAATGGTTTTTGACCTTGAGAAGGGATCAACCTTGTACATTGATCTCGCAAAATCTAATTCAAGAACCAAGCGTACAAGAACAGGTCTTTTACATGATGTTTATCATGTCTTTTAAAGTACTTTCTTGTTTGCAATCCTATTCTGAAATTTTGAGTGTTTGAAAATTCTTATGTTGATTTTCTGAATCAGATGACGAAAGGTCTGGCTCAGATAAGAGAGCTAAAGTATCTACACCATATTCAATGGAAACTCTTGATCCAGGTAATACAATTGGTCAAATCTCAAAGTTGATACGAAGTATGTCCTGTGGAAACTCCTTGTTTGGACATCTTTCTTTATTTTTATTTCAATGGAAGCTCATCTTTCTTTGTCCAATCCTACTGGTTCTGTGATACTTGCGCATTAATTAAAGGACATCAGTTATTTTCTCACATGGAGGACACAGTCTTTTAGAAGCTCACTTTGCACATGTTTTGCACGCTTGGGCACTAGCAGGTTTTGGCAGCATTCACTTGCATGGAATGGCTAATTCCGCTCACAACACAATTGGTTATCCACCTGCACAAAGGTCATCTGCACTACTTGAGCACATTTTTGTTACTAGAAAGTGACCGCCTTTAGCTCAATTCGCACATCTTTTGACTTGAAGTGAATACTTATGGCTAAGAGGTCTGGGGCTTAGTAAAAGCAATTACTTGCATGCCCCGTTTCTGAAGTTAGAGTAAAAGAATTAAGTTTTTAACTTTTATTCGATTGAGATTCCGAGTCCTTCTAATTGCAATTCCTTATTCAACTTTTCAGCCATTGCAACTTCGGCAGAGCCTCAAATGAGTCAGCATCTACACAATCAGTAAGTCCGCATTTCATTTTTATCATTTCTCAACTCAACTAGGGTCCAAGTCACCTTTGCTTCTTCTTATCTCATGGACATGTTTCTCCACCACTAATTATCTTACTGGTGATACTAATGGACTCTGATTACTCTTAACTAAAGAGTACCTGTAGTTCCATTCATTTTGTTAATAATTATAAGACAAATTCATCAATTCAGAAATTCTATATTCAACATAATGTAATAGCATGTGATGTGAAACATAATGTGGAACTGGTATAGTAAATAACTTATATGCTAAAATTGTTCTATTTCTTACATAAAGCAGAGGGCTCATAGGCTCTATGGCTTTTAACACAGTTGCTTTGCTTTTGCAAGCACTTGGAGTATGAAAAGAGAATTGTTATCAAGAACAATTTCAACATCGTATATCAACAGAACTTATCATACCTTGTTTTTTTAAAATGATCTTATCTTCATTTTTTTCATATTGGCAAGTTTGATTACGGAGATGTGGAATATTTCTGATCTCATTCCCAGTTAGGAGATATTTTATGATTTTGGCCATGTTTTATCGTATGGAGGTATCCATAATCCATTTACCTCATGATTAATTGGATTCATGAGAACAAGTGCATGATTTGTATGTGAACATCTGTCCTTTAGTTCTGATAAATCAATAAATATTATTTATGTGCAGAATAATTCTTCAGCACCTCCTTGTCCAACACTTTTTATAGCAAATTTGGGGCTAAGTTGTACAGAGCAAGAGTTAAATCAAGTATTTTCAAGGTAAGAGCTTTGAATTAGACATGTTAACTTTTTTAGTATTTTGATTTTCTTGTTGACATTTTTTCTGTCAGATGCCGTGGATTCTTGAAATTGAAGATACAGAGCACATATGGCACCCCAGTTGCATTTGTAGATTTTCAGGTACTTGACTTGATATGCTGCAATGCCCCTTTTATTTCTTCATTTTTCCTACCTTAGAGGATGGAGAAGAAATAGGTTTTCTAAATTCAGTTGATTTTGGAGTTATGATTGGTTGAATGGATGGTGGTGAACTGACTCCCTTCGGAAGTGAATGCAATACCTAAGTGTTTTCTACATCTTAAGTTTGATGAATGGAGAAAATGTGTATTTGGCCTTTAGCATGGGATTTTGCTGTTTTTCATTGTTGTTGTGGTATTTTCTTTCCTTGTGCTGATGGTGCTAGTGCATTGCCCGAATGCTACTTTGTATTTTGGCTTGAGTGTACTAGCATGCACCAGGTTGACGGATTGGTCTGATGAGATTACATTAAACTTTATGCTTTATGTGAAAAGTAGTGCTAGTGCATTGTGCCCGAATGCTACTTTGTATTTTGGATTGAGTGTACTAGCATGCACCAGGCTGATGGATTGGTCTGATGAGATTATATTAAACTTTATGTTTTATGTAAAAAGTAACGGTTGGAGGTTGTAGAAGGACTCGTAAACCAAAATCTCTTGGAGAAAAACATTGCGAATGTGAAAAGCAGGAAACAGGCCTAATGGTGCTAGTCATGTAAGGGAAACCATACGAAATGATAAGGAACATTGTTTAGGAATACCGTCATTAAATTTAACCCATCTCTATAGTTCATAATAATGGGATGATGTGCACATTCTCTCTGTCAATTAATTTACTTTGACAAAATTGGGACAATGTGTTCAGGATACTGCCTGTTCGACTGAGGCACTAAATCATCTGCAGGGCACGCTTCTCTACTCCTCTCCACTTGGTGGCGGCATGCGATTAGAGTATCCTTCCAAAAAGTTTTCTAATGCATCATTTATTTACCCTTCTGTTACTACTTTGTTTATTACTTAATGGGAAATATTAGGTATGCAAAGTCACGAATGGGAATGCGGCGGAAGCAAAAGTAATGGGACAAAGCTGGAAGGATGTTTTGCATTTGGGTTCACACATGAATGTATTTATTAGTTCCCAGATGTATTCAACTGTAATTGGAACTAGTTGCAACATCATACCCAATCAAAGAACAACGTTCTAGCATTTTCCAACGATTCAATTTAAGGTGTTTCTGTCTTGTTTGTTTCCTTATTGACAAGTTTGTTTTAGAACGACGAAGAATGTTGGATTTTGTACGAGCCTCCTGCCAACTACCAGGACAAGATGTTCTTGGTTGTTACGACCATTATTATATTCAACTCTTTGCAGGAATTGGCAAGAGGAGCTTGTTTCGTTCACCAACCAATGTCAGCTTCGTTCACCAACCAATGTCAGCTCACTCGAACTGTTTTTCAAGCATTCAAATGGTTTGACTGCTTTTTCAACCGTAAAATTCCCACAAGACCCTTCTCGATCCAACTTTGGACTCAAAAGGTGAAACGCTCATTTTAGGCGCCCGCATATTACGGCTCGATATTGTGTGAGGGAGGTAAATCACGGTTTGATCCCAATCAGTTTTTCGGAAAGGCGGCCCAGTATTTTGTGCGCACAAGGAGTTGCCACATTGGATGAACTCTTATATTGTCGTTGCCGAGACTCGAATCTAAGACCTTGGATTCACTTTCTTTCCCAATGACCAACTGAGCTACTCGTGTCGATCCAACTTGTTTCTTGTGTGAGTTACTAATCCGTACAAGATTAGTTTATCGCAAATGTGGTATACTGATTATTGCTAGTTCTTTACCTTTTTTCGAAAGGAATGAGTAGAGATAGAATTAGACCGATTCTTTAAGTGCGTTTCAGAGTAATTTTCAATGCCCTGGCTGTTTGTTGAAGGTTAAAAGAAGATGGATAATTAGCTTCTTAGGGGCCGATCAACTTGTAATAGTAAATGTTTCTCCTGCTAATAACTTATGCAACCCTTTGCACTTGATATCGTAATACGATTATGACCACTAACCAACAATATCTATAAGTGGCAATCGTTTTGGGGAGTCTTAGCAATCGTCACTTATATTTTGACTTCTAGCTTCATTAATTGGCCGGCAAGAGACTTTACAGCTCTGTCATGTACCAAAAATCTATGTTCTGCAGGAAATTTCTCAGGAAACACACGCAACCCCCATTGACTTCTTCTCCACACGACCAGATTCATTTAATTAGATGGTGAAATCTGCCATTAAGGTCGATTAGCAACATGACAACTCTCAAATAACCCCTTTTTGACGCTTGACTGCTAAGCTAACTGCCAAAATGTCAAAATCGGGACCTTGTTTCGGTAGTTTAACAGTGTCGCTATAAGCATACAATCACGGAATTTAATCGTTTTTGTCACAGAATGAGCTCATATTGTCCATCCCAAAATAAGCCATTCCTTGGAAAATCCGGATTTGAAAACTCTAAAGTCTAAGCGTCTAATTTTGTCAATCTTGTTCATAATTGAGTGGTTTCTTGGTAATTAGCTAACTGAACAAAGTTGGTCCTCGATATTGGAGAATTAAAAAGTTTGGCTTAACTCAAGGAACCTTTATTTATGACATATAAAAATCTAAAGCATGGCCTAGGCCAATCAAGCTCTGTATAGTCAACACTCTTGACTAACACAAGAGCCACACATGACCCACCACGTAAATGCTTCAGTGTTGACACGTCTGGTTCAGGGACTGTTATTATTAGAGAGCCGAAAGGGGTCTCGAATGATACAGGTCTTGCTTTATGAGGTTGGCTAAGATAATCATTTCAATACCGAGAAAATGGCTCAATTTGGTATAAATAAATGATTACATACTAGGACTATAATGAGATAAGCATTGAAAGTGAACATCAAATTCCAAATTGGATGTAATTATCATATGCTGAATTATATTTTTGAACATATAGAGTTAATTTGTTTATAGTTCTTGATATGAAAAGCTAGTTCTTTCTCATTTAAGTCACTTTAAAAAATTTTATTATATTTAAAAATTTTGTAAATTTTATTTATATAAAAATTTCTTTAAATTACAATTTCACTAAAATAACAATAAAATATATATGATATGAATATTACATAAAGATCAATCAAAATAAAACGTAACTTAATTTTCAAATCCAACTCAAATTAATTAAAATTATTTCAAAATAATAATTTATAATAACTATCTTGAATTACTAATTAGTAGGAATCAAGCTTAAGAATCAAATTGAGCTATCATATTAGAAGTATTTGATTGATTTATCTACAATATAAATATCTCAAATCCTGTGTTT
>JANITW010000236.1:8115442-8134981 GCA_027564335.1 Erythroxylum williamsii
TTATATTATATTATAATTAATTAAAAATAAATAATTAGTTAGTTACAATATAATTAATTAAATATAATACATTCATTGTAAAAAATAGGTCTCAATGGTTGAGAGTGGAGCTTGACTTTGGTTAAGTTCTAAGTTCGATTCCATATTAACCTTTCTTATAAAAATTTGAAATAACTAAAGTTTTAATTGTAAGTGAATTACTAATTAAATCTTCAAAGATATGTGCCCGCTCAGGTTGTGAGCAGAATTTTCTTAAATTCATACCAAAAAAAAAGATAAAGTCAATATTACTATTTCACTTCACCCATCATTTTTTTCATTATTATTAGCAAATAATTAGGCCTACAATACCTTGAAGAGGGATGTAGATAATGGCACTTACACGGGGCAGCCAACCAACTCAAGCTTTTTTATTTCCTTTCTCTTTATACAAATTCACAAAGATTGTGTCGGTGAATTTGGAATTTTTTTTCCTTTTTAATTTTCGATCCTCTCCTTTTTAAATCGGTCATCAAAATATAAAAACAGACAGAAAGTAAAGACGCCAACAAAAATTATCATTGACGTGTGAGTACACACAGATGACACCCTATTATTTCTCAACCATGGCAGCGCAGCCCCTCAAAGCCATTGCTACTTAACTCCAATCTTCTCTACCATGAAGCCGCAAATTTGAAAAAAAGATACAATCTTTAGAGACCCTTTTGAGACAAGATTTCAAAGAGGTGATAACTTTTTCTGGGGTTGTTTTCTGTTTGTTTCTATGGAAAGTGGAGTAGAGAAGAGAAAGCGAGGAGGTGTAGAAACCGCGAGAGTGTACAAAGGGATAAGGATGAGAAAGTGGGGCAAATGGGTGGCTGAGATACGAGAGCCCAACAAGCGGTCGAGGATTTGGCTTGGTTCGTACTCGTCGCCGGTGGCGGCGGCGAGAGCCTATGACACGGCGGTGTTCTATCTCAGAGGCCCGTCAGCGAGGCTGAATTTCCCCGAATTCTTGGCAGGAGAGATTAGTGTAGGGAGCGGTTGCGAGGACATGTCTGCGGCTTCCATAAGGAAGCGAGCGACGGAGGTCGGCGCCAGCGTTGACGCTCTCGAGAACGCCGTGAACCACCACCACCACCACCTCCGCCAGCACCTCATCCAAAGCAGTAACAACGATAGCAATGAATCGGCAGCAGATAGTGCAGAGCTAAAGTCGCTCGTGGAGCGGGTTGACTTGAATAAACTACCCGACCCGGAGGATTGGGGTGAAGAGTGGGAGAGGAATTGAGACGAAGAATTGTCTTTCCGGTGGCGGCGGTAGTTGTTATGATGCACCAAGTAGGTATTTCATGACCTTAAAATTATGTGGATTATTAGCAATTTAATTTTTTCGCTTTGTTTTTGTCTTATTTGGATAATGAAATTTTGGCCTTGTAGAAATGGTTGAATTGTATATTTGTCGGTCACCGAGTCGTGACTTATAAGAATGTTTTATGTCTTCAAGCTCTCTACAAATTTCATGTCCTCTTAATTTAAGAATCAGTTGATGGACACCAAAGCAGAGAGAAGGGCGGTGGAGGTGGAGGTGGCACTTGCCAGGAGATTGCCGACTTGGCAGTGCCAGTCAGTGCTTGGTCGGTCTTCTTTTTTGCAAGTGTTACTTATGGTACTTTTGCTTTTGCCTTTTTCTCTTGCGAGTGAGAAAGAGAGAGAGAGGAGCCGATCTCTCCCTTTCATAGCATCTGTCTTCTTCACACACACGCTCATTTTAACCTATACAGTCGTGTAAGTCAACGTATGAATTGTAAAGCAAAGTAGGACTGGACAGTGAGTGAACAATTTTCAAAGTAATTTCGTAAAATGAAAGTTAAAGAACCAAGGTGTAAAAATTGTATGTCGAACGTAAGACTTCTTTTCTATTTTTAGCAGCAAAAAGTTGAAGCCTTTAATTACTATTTGGTCAACTTGGAAATAACTATAATGATCATATCAGAATAAACTCTACATGATACAAAGATTAACCTCATGTTTTAAGTGTGAAATCCGCATAGTAGTTATAAATTCATTAAATAACAAATTTTAATCTCTAAAATATCCATTAATAAATACTAATAATACAAATTTAGAAATTAATATGTATCATTAATATTGTAAGTGGTAGAATTGGCTAATCCTGGAAAACAATGCAATAAACACCATATTAGCAATGCGACGACCAACTGCTGATTACTTGGAACAGTATAAATGATACAAGTTGCACTAAGACAAGCCAAAATTGTACGTATAACGCAGCTAAGCTCCTCCAATCTCTTCTTGATCAATTTCCATCTGTTGTTGATCAATAGAGTAATCCAATCGAGCGCCATGGGCTTCAATCCTCGAGAATTCCATTAGACATTATGCTTCTGTTTGCAAAGTACGTTTTATTTGAAGAGCAGCTCTTACAACATTTCCTCTTGTAATAATTCCGACCTTCAAATAAAGATTAAGAATATCGGCTCATTCAAATCACCATTTGAGATTTTAGTCGGAATGGTTAATATAACAGATAGGCCTCTCTTACCAGCTTTCCCTCAGCATCTACAACTGGAAGCCTACGATACTTTGTCTCAAGCAGTAATCTGACACCGGATTAATCAATTAAGAAGTTTAATTTCCAAGCTTCGGCCGTTAAGAAACACTGAGGAATCAAAGCAAACTGTAAAATGGTGAAAAATATCAAGTATAAGAAGACCTTGCAGCATCCTCAAGATTTGTGGTTTCACGAACCACAACTGGGGCAGGCGTCATCAAATCACCAACAAGCTTCCCGTTGGTTTTACTGAGCAATTTTTGCACCTCGTTAAAAGTCTGCAGGCGCTAATAATCATTTGGTATCAAACTTCCCAAAAATGTTTTCAACAAAAATGGAATGGATCACATCAATTACAAGGCAATTATATCTCAAGGAAAACACCCCTCAATTATATCTCAAAGAAAACACCCCTATCATTAAGAGATGATGTAAAACAAAAAGGAATAAAGACAAGCAGAGTTACTTGTGCATGGTACTAAAAATTTATAAGGCGGAAGCAACTAAAAAGGATGTATATAAGGGGAAAATGTAAGAAGATGAACAAATATAGAATCATGATATATCTCAGAAATAGCTTCATGCGAGTTTTACCAAGAATTTGAGAACAATCAAAATGTACACAGATACCAAGCAACTTATACCTGAGGATGGTTCTCATAAAATCGTATATGTTTTAGTGTTTCCAGAACATCAAATTTACGTAGAATAGATACTTTTGAAAAAAACATTGATGCCAATCACCTACACTTCACTACTGGATTTTACTTGCTACAAGTATGACTTGCAGTATCTCTGAAAATACAGTCCAGAGAAAATTAGACTCCCAAAAGACGTTTTTAGATAAGATAAACAGAAGGTTATCTCGAGAAGCAATTAGTCTAATAGGATGAACAGAGGGTAAAGGCACTATACAAAATTTCAAGAATGAATGTCCATTTTTTCATGGTTTTATGTTTTTCTTAAAAGAGATAGTCCTCACGTACTTTCCAAGAGCTATCGACTTCAGGGAACATGCTGTTATCAGCTCTTCCGCCACCTAGTTGGAAAATTGGAAGAGTTTATACATGTAAGAAATTCAGTGTCATAATTGCATCTCCCAACTTCCATTTTAGAGCTGAAAATAAGCATTTCAACACAAACTAGCAGTAGATCAATTAATTACAGCTCTCCTGTGTTATTAAACACAAAGTTGCCAGAGGAAGGTCACTAAACTTTACCTTGTTTGTTTACTTCTTTGGAAGGGATGGGGCAAAGAAGTTTCAAACATCTATAAGTTGAATATAGAAAGTGTACAATTGTAGTGTAGGTAAAACAACATAAATCGCCTAAACATGGAAGATAATACTTTTTAAGTCATTAACACCATATTATCATATTCTAGTCACCACGAAATATCTGTGGAAAACATATATGAATGCCTTCTGCAACATACTAACAATTTAAATCACCATCAGATTTCATGTCCAAGAATGCAAACAAAAAAGAAAAGGCAATGAAACAGTCAAACCAAATATGTGGCTGGGTGATTACAAGGCGATGATTTTAGGGTACCTGAAATGGAGTCCAAAGCCAGCAAGTCATAATCTGACACAAGACCAACCTGCCATGGAAGAAGACGTAAATACTTGTATATTGCAGATCATGCTAGCTGATATGACCATTGTTGAACAGCAACTTAGACTCTAGAGTAGATAGTCAAAATTACTTATCGTATGTCTACCCAAAGAAATAAACAAAGTGGACTGGGTCTATCAGCATAATCAGAGCAAACCACAAAGAAGCAATTTAACACTTACCAGTTTCCAGTTATCATCAATCACAGGAAAACCAGTGATTCTGTGTTCGACAAGAGTTTCTAAAGCTGTTGGCACAAAGTATATCATGTCACATACTACTACAGCAAGTCCAAAAATCAACAGCACTGCCAAGATCCAAAGAAATACCTTCCTCTACAGTAGTTGTTGTTTTTACCACCTGCAAGTTCTCTTTTTTAGTCATAAAATCACCAACTGTATATATTCCACTTCTTGGCTGCATATCAGCAATCAAACCAATCACATCCACAAACCAGCCAAAGCTCCAAGAAAAAAGAAGAAGAAGAAGATGTGTTAACAGTCCAAAGAATAAGAAACTTCTTATCATCATTATTCAAATTCAATAGGTAATGCTTCACTTGTTTGACCGTTGAGCCTTAAGATAGTCATTTGTCAATGAAGTGTAAGTGAACATCTTTCTAATCACTTAATTATAGGCGAAACTAAAAAAAAAACTGAACTACTAAACAATAAACCAAACCAAGCAGACAAAATATCTCAATGAGCTATATAAAACCCAATTTTCGAGAAATTATATGACGATTCACATCTACAGCCGCAAGATCTACGTGAAGAAAGTAAGCAATAAGTGCACAAGATAGCAAACCGGAACGGAATTGGTCATCAAGGTCCCGGCGGCGGAGACAGCAGAGGACCGGCGAGACGGAGGTGAGTAAGTCGACAAGGAAACAAGTCCGATGTCGGAGCGGGAAAAAAGAAGGCAAGGGAGATGGTGAGAGATGGAAACGGCAGAGACAGGGACGGGAACGCGAGGGCGCGTTAGAGCGATGGAGTCCCGAAAGAGGATCGAGTCCATGGCAGGGGAACTTTCCTCTTTCGGAGACGGAAAAGGCAAAAGAGGAAACTGAAAGGAAAATGATTACGGCTTCGGTAGGATATAAAAGTGCCGTGCGCCGACCTGCTCGCAGGCTCTTATTCTTATTATTATTATTTTTTTGAAGGTGTATTATTATTATTATTTACTAAGTTTGTTTTCTGATTCTCCACCAATAACGCAAATTTATATTCTGAAAGTCAATTGAAAATTTTAAAAATTTAGTATTAAATTGAAAATTTTTAAAAAGATTGAGGATTTTAGAATTAATTATTTCATAATTAAATTAAAATTTTTAATTAAATAATTGTTAAAAATATTAATATTCTCGAATGGTAAATTAAATATAAATTTAATAAATAAAATTCAATTTGATGAGATTAAATTAAAGTTTAATTAAAAATTTTGAACTTGAATATGATAAACCCAAGTTAAACAAATCAATATTTTGATTGTTATATCAATGTAAATAAAATTATTAAATTTAAATATATTCTTATTTTTCAAAAATGAAAATTTAAGTAATTATAAAATTAAAATAATATTAATTATAATTTGTATTAATAATTAATACTAAATAATTAAATAATATATATTTAATTGACTGAAAACTAAATTATGAAATAATAACGAAATAGAAAATTAATTTTTTTAATTTTATAAATCTTTCTTACTAAACTTAAAAAACGGAAATAAAAAATTATAAATAAAAATAGAAAAAAGAAACCTAAGAGTAATTTTATTCTGACTAAAATTAAAAAAAGAATAATATGACATGGATAATAATAAACATGGCCCGGAGGAGACGAAGAAAGCCCAATACAGTTTAACACGGAAAAGGAATAAGAATTCTAGGGCGTATGGATTGTGTGCTCCTATATAAACAAAGTCTTCTCTAACATGTCAGTTGCGGTGCCGCCACTGGTCTGCCCATCCTCTGTCAGCTAGAATTTTTGCTTCTGCCTATTCACATTACACTCTCCGACGACGATTCTATCCTTTTCCGACCACCCCCATTCTACCCTTTTGTCCCACCACTCTTTATCCCATTAAACCACTTTGAAAACAAAAAAGTTCTCTCTTTTTAGTTTCTTTTTATCGATACGCATTTGTCTGTTCTTTTAGAAGTTGCTTGGAGATGGCTCAGGTTCAGATTCAGCCGCAGACTCCGGTTCCTCCACAGAATGGGGTGGCGGCCAATGGGGTGATCCCGCTATCTTCGACTGCGTTGTATGTCGGAGATCTTGAGGCCAATGTTACCGACACTCAGATTTATGATTTGTTTAACCAGCTGGGTCAGGTCGTTTCGGTTCGGGTCTGTAGGGACTTGAGCACAAGGCGGTCTCTTGGTTATGGCTATGTTAACTATAGCAGCACTCACGATGGTTGGTTTCTCTTATTACGTTTCTAGTTGAAACTCGTAGTTGTTGAAGAGAATGAATTTGCGGGATGTGAAGAGTGGGTAGTTTTAGTGTTGTTTAATTGCGAAGTCTTAATCTTTAAGTTCATTAAACGACGGGTGATTTTGGGTTATTCAGTTTGCTTCGGTCTCAGTGACATTATGGATTACTGTCTACCGTTGATAGCTCACTTCCGTATGTGATACTTGTTCTTATTATTTTGACATATTTGATTGTATGCAAATTGAATAGTGTTGGCGTTGATTAGCATGAATTTGGGGAATCTCTTGGTGATTAAAAAAGTGCTGGGCTTTTCAGATTGATGTTGTGCCTTGAGAGCGTTATGTTCTGATCTTGTGTAGTTTTATGCCTTCACTTGTTGATGTCTTGTGCACTGCTCTTGTTTTGCTCCATATAAATCTCTTTTTCTTTCTGGTATTGTTGGGAATGGAAGCTGCTCGGGCTCTAGAATTGCTGAATTTCACCCCTCTTAATGGGAAGCCAATTAGGGTTATGTACTCCCATCGTGACCCAACTATTCGCAAGAGTGGTGCAGGAAATATATTTATCAAGGTGCAGTTTTTTCGAATATGGTAGATCATGTTGTTTACAAGGATGTTTGTATCTTTTTTTGTTAACTTTTCCTTTTGTTGTTCGATCTTTTCTAGAATTTGGACAAGGCAATCGACAACAAAGCTCTACATGACACCTTTTCGACATTTGGCAATATCTTATCTTGCAAGATAGCAGCTGATTCTTCTGGTCAGTCTAAGGGATATGGTTTTGTACAATTTGATAATGAAGAGTCTGCTAAAAATGCAATTGAGAAACTCAATGGCATGTTATTGAATGACAAGCAAGTTTTTGTTGGTCCTTTCCTACGTAAACAGGAAAGAGATTCTGCTTTAGATAAGACTAAATTCAACAATGTTTACGTAAAGAATCTGTCAGATACAACAACTGAGGAAGGTTTAAAGAAGATTTTTGGTGAATATGGAACTATTACAAGTGCTGTAGTTATGAGAGATGGAGATGGAAAATCCAAATGCTTTGGATTTGTCAATTTTGAGAACTCCGATGATGCAGCTCGATCTGTTGAGGCACTTAATGGAAAGATATTTGATGATAAAGAGTGGTATGTTGGTAAAGCACAGAAAAAATCTGAGAGAGAGGTTGAACTCAAAGGGCGTTTTGAACAAACCCTGAAGGAGACAGCAGAAAAAAATGAAGGTCTGAATCTATATGTTAAGAACTTAGACGATAGCATCAGTGATGACAAGCTGAAGGAATTATTCTCAGAATTTGGTACAATCACTTCGTGCAAGGTACAGTGACATTTCTGTGCAAGAAATCATTTTACCAATGAAATAACTAAAAAAATTGTGATCTATCTTCGTGTCTTTTAGCCCGGAATTTTGATTTTGATTTGAAACTTTAAAGGTGATGAGGGACCCAAATGGTTTAAGCAGAGGATCAGGCTTTGTTGCCTTCTCATCTGCGGAAGAAGCATCACGAGCAGTAAGTTGATGTTAAACCAAGCTATGAAATGTTAATAGTTGTTTAGTTTGTTCCTTTCTATGATTTGACCTTCATAACATTATATGTTGCCTTTTCCTTGAAGCTTTCTGAGATGTCTGGTAAAATGATAGTTAGCAAACCACTTTACGTTGCTCATGCACAAAAGAAGGAAGAAAGAAGAGCAAGGCTGCAGGTGATTTCTTTTGTTCTTTTTGAGCATGTTTTTATTTGTGTATTTTGGAATACGAAAGGTTTTTAATCAAGAGCCCTTAAAGAACCAATGGAGAAAGATTCTTCTTTCTATCGTTTTGTACGTTCTTACATAGACATATACCTCTTAACAGCTTTGCCAAACTTCAACAATATAAAGTGGTAGAGAAAAAGAGAGGGGGATGAAAAGTTTAAAGTTGCAACTTATGCAGAGATTTTTTTTGCCTCTTATTTGCAGGCGCAATTTTCACAATATCGTCCTGCAATAACACCTGCAGTTGGCCCTCGAATGCCTATATACCCCCCGGGTGCTCCAGGCCTGGGACAGCAACTCTTCTATGGCCAAGGCCCTCCTGCTATGATTCCTCCCCAAGTGAGAACTACTTCTAAATGCCATAATAATCTGAAAGTTACATTGTTTTCAGATTATTTGGCAGTTCTATTGTCCTGATTGCGCCAGTACCAATGTCTCAAATGTTGTTTATTTACTCATTTTTAAGCTTGTACAACTAATTCCATTGATGTTATTTTCACACAAGTTGTTCTTTTATACATGGGAGTTCATCTAAGCTATAGTTTGATGCCCATACAATACTGCTATTCAACTTCTGTAGATAACAATGATTTTGAACTTTTAGCAAGACATTAGTTTTCAAGTTTTGCAATGGTCTGATAGCTATGGTCCTTTCTTGGAACATGGCAGCCTGGGTTTGGATATCAGCAGCAACTAGTTCCTGGAATGAGACCAAGCTTTTTTGTTCCAATGGTGCAACCAGGTCAGCACACTCAGCGTCCAGGAGGCAGACGATCTACTGGAGGGCCAGTTCAGCAAACTCAGCAACCCCTCCAAGCGGTTCACCAACAGGTGAGTGGTTACCTGAATTCAATGCTTTTGCACCTTCAAATGTTACAGTACTTCAGTCTTGTAATATATTTCTTTCTGTTGTCTTGTACCTCTGTGCTACAGATGTTTCCTAGGGGACGTGGTTATCGCTATCCTCCCAGTCGCAACATTCCAGAAGCTCCGATGGGTGGTGTTCCTGGAGGCATGGTTCCTCTTCCTTATGATATGAGTGGATTGCCATTTAGAGATGCTGGATATTCACAACCAGTGCAAACTGGGGCTTTAGCCACTGCCCTGGCTAATGCAACACCTGAACAGCAGAGAACAGTAAGTTTATCCTAAAGTCTAGACGTCTAGTAGAGTATAAGTGACGTCTACTTGGACGACTATACATTATTACTTTATCGATCGTAATGCTCTTCTAGTTCTCATCTGTTTTTGCATACCATACTCAATATTACGCTGTCTTGCATTGACCTGTGGATATTTCAACGGCTGCAGTTACTTGGGGAAAATTTGTATCCACTCGTAGATCAATTGGAGCATGAAAATGCTGCTAAGGTGACCGGCATGCTCCTAGAGATGGACCAGACTGAGGTGCTGCACTTGCTGGAATCTCCAGAAGCCTTGAAAGCCAAAGTTGCCGAGGCCATGGAGGTCTTGAGAAATGTGCAACAGCAGAAGCAGCAGGTTAATAGTCCAACTGATCGGATGGGCTCCCTGTCACTAAATGACAACCATGTTTCTTAAGCTTGACCGTTGGCCCTTTTGAGCAAAACATTCTAGAGTGAGTGAAATAGTAATAAGATTTTGGTGCAAGTTGATTTGTTATGGTAAGTTGATAGGTTGACATTTCGTTCTTCATTTTCCGACTGTCGTGGCTTTATTACTGGCAGTGGCGTTGCTGGCCATTCTTCAATTTTGTACTTGCTAAGTCCTCTTTATGGCTCTAAAATAAATTAGCGGAAACTTTGACCTATTCGTCATTAGTTATTCTGAAATGCTTGTTTAGATTTGGTCTCACTATTTGCTGTTATGATATGTTTTAGATTATCCATAAGCTGCATGCATCTTTCGGTGGGTTTTTGGTTACATCAGTTGCTGTAAAAGCATAAACACTCGGAGCAGATAGTATTCTAATATTAACAGCCGAGTCTCTACCAAATAACCATGGTCTAACTAGGCCAACTCCTGAGGGCTATGTGTTAGTAGATCCCCCTAGAAGTGGCATAAACTAGGAATCGACTGATTCCAAGTTGCACTTAATGCAGCTGTCTGCTTAGTTGACTGGAGTAGGAACGACAATTTTCAACCTTTAAGGCGAAGCGCAACTGTGTTTTTGTTTTGCAATGGGCCAAGCTTCAAGTTTTTAATGAGTAAAATCTGACCTGAAGCTTGAAGTTTGAGCCTGACCCAAAATTGAGATTTCCCAAGTTGAGCCTGCAAGTAAATGTTTTTCTTTGGAGAATGGTGCAGAGAATCTATACTCTAATGAGTCTCTGGCTGACCAACATCCAATACCATCTTTTCATTTACTTTTTGCGGAATCAATTATAGACACTTCAGTCAAATCAGTTCTCGAAGCCACTGATATGATTTGAGAGATCTTGGAGGTGGGGAGTCAGTTTTGTATCATGTCCTTATTGTCAACACTGCATTATATACGGCAAGACCCCTACTTTGCGATGCACTGTATTGGTAAAGTAGAAGCCAGAAGATATGTCTGGAGTCTGGACACGGCGAGGCATTTTTTGGAGTGTTAAGATCTCGTCTCCAAAATTATAATATCTTATTGTATTTAATAAATTTTAGGTATTTATTTATATAAATTTTGTATAGGTTGTACGCTAATTTCGTGTGAGTCTCGTAAAATAAATAGCTAAGATTTCACAAGACAGAATAAATCCTTTTTTTAAGCACCCATTAGACAACCTCTGCTTTACCTTAAAAGCCGTAAAAAAGTTTGGTTTCATGACAAGGCAGTCTTTTCTGTTCCGTTCGTTACCACCCACTACACTTTATCATTACCTCGTTCAATAATTCATGCAAATGATATACTAAATGTTTTCCTTTTATCATTTAGTTGGTGGCTGAACCGATTCCTAAACCATTGATACAAAATTTAATTGCCTCCAACAGTGTGGACTAATAAACATGTCAGGGACAACCACTGCCCGCTTTCGTGTACTTTAAAAGAATCATCCTTAGATATTTCTCGTCACTGAGGTCAGTTACAGCTTTAGAAGTCAACAGCTCACAAGCCATCATCACAATTTAGGAACTCTAGTCACATGATGTTCATGATGGTATGAGCAACTAGATGACAAAAATGACGGGAAAAGAAGAAATCCAACTTGTGTCGAAAGTTTGAAATTTCCGTAAGGACTGCTTCTTCTGATCATCCAACTTGAAGATAAACAGTAGGGTGGGGGGAGTCCACATGCATTGCATTGCATAGCATATTCTAGGTCTGAATGCGGCGTAGTTCCCATGATCTTTCTAGGAACCAAACAATATCTGCCAGTAAGGGAAAGTTTCCTCAAGTTTAGCATATTGCTCTTACCCCAAGTTCAGTAACAATGGTGTACCTTCAATCAAAATTTAAACGACCTCTAATATTTAAAGATTTTTAAAAGAGCTACTCGGGTCACCCCACTGAAATAAAAGCACATGCCTGATGGGTGCCCAGAACAATGACTGTACCGTTCCAACTTGTATGGGAACCACTGGTATGGTGTGTCGTCACATGTAAAATTAACAACGAGGCTTAGATGGGGGCCCCATTTTATATCACTGTTGGGGCTAAGAGGGTCCCTCTTGGACATAAACGATAAACTCAGACAGGGATGCATATGTTAGCTGATTGGTGAGAAGGGCTGACAGCAAGGGTCGTCGGTTTTGTAAGGGGGACAATGGAACGGAGTTTGATAAAAATGGCAAGTACGGGACCACTAACAGGAGACCAGTTGAAAGGTACAAAGAGTTCAGGTTAATAGCAAAGATTCGTTAACATGGTTACCTGGAAGAAAGTGTCTGAAAGAAGTGTTAAAATATAATGCAAGTGGTTCCATTTCTGGGGGGATGGATGTATATTTTTCATCAATCGGCGTACAATTTGCTTCAGAAACTTTCCATTTTCATTCAATTTCCTATCGCTTGATTGAATCAATATTTAATGTAAACGCATAATTCTCATGACAAGATCTTCTGCTTATATATTATTCTCCTTCCAAAACAAGGCTTTCCACTGATACCTTGCAACCAAATGAAAGAATAAGAAGAATAATCCTCTTTATACATGGCTTGTGATTGACGCGAATTTGTTATGATCATTCTAAAATGAAATTAATTATTTTAATATTGAGTTTTTCAAATTTATAAATTAAAAAATTAGATCTCTAATCACTGGAACTAAGCCTTTGTTTGGATTGAAAGAAAGCAAGGGAAAAGAAAAGAAGTGAATTGCATTTCTCTTGATTTTTATTGTTTGGACAAAAATAAGACAAGAGAAAGGGGGGAGAATATTGGAGAAGAATGGAAGAGAAATTTGGTCCAAAAATATTTCCCACCAAATTGGTGAAAAAGGAGAAGAAATGACATTCTCAACCACAATTTACTTCCATAACAAAATAATAATCAAAGCATAAAGGTTTTAAAAAATTTTCTTCCATTCAATTTCCTCATTTGATAAATTAGGGAAACAAACAAGAGAAAAGAAATCACATTTATCTTCTATTCTTTTTTTCTCATTTCCCCACAATATTTCTTTTCCTTTCCTCTGTACAACTAAGGATCCAAACAAAGGCTAAGATTCAGACTTAAACTCTTAAATATAAATTCAATCTGTTAACTCCAGGTTTTCTCCTTTGTAGTTTTGCCAAAGTTTTGCAGGGCTACCGTCGATACATCGGAGTCCGATGTTTCTGCTCTATTTTTGCTGATAGTATTGATCGGAATTAAATGATCATATCAAATGGTCTCGGGCACATGTGAAGATCGAGGTCCATGCAAGAGTCAGATACCTGGAACGGCATAGCCGGAGAAACACACACAACATTATTATAACATATGAGTTGGTCTGAACCGTGCAAGTTGCACCAAACGAAACTAATCCATCTCAACTCACCTACCAATCCAATGGTCAGCAAAACACTGACCATGAACTTTTTTGCTTTTCCTTTCATCAGGAAAAACGCTTTCATAGAGTATATTAAAGCAACGTCTCGAGGTAGATTGCTAATTGATTGGGATAAAATAAAACTCTGACAGAGGTCGATCGAGAGTTTTTAATTATCTGCACTAAACCACAAAACATGTTTGTTCTTATTTTATTTTTAATTATAAGCCGCGTACGTCTCAAAGATGGATACTCAAAGATTGAAACCTGCAGTGTTGCTGTGTCTTTGTGCAGATTTTCTGAATCTCTTCGACAGATTGTTTGCTCAGACTCTACTGTATTGAATGCTCAACCACCTTATTAATGAATACGGAACGTAGTTGTTCTGAACATTCTAATCCCACTCGGCGTCCAGTGGGAAGTAATTTTAGAATTCAGATCTTCTCTTCAATATTTTGATGTTTTATTGTGTTTAATAAATTTTGGTCGTTTATTTACGTGAGTCTTATATAGATCCTGCAAAATAAATAATTAAGATTTCATGAAACAGACTAAGACAGAATAATATTAGACAAAAACTCTTTGTTCGTAAATGTGTGGGATGTACGAGCATATCAACACTGACGAGTGACGAGAGATCCTTATAGTTTTCTTCTTCTAAAACAAATCTTCCGAAGTGATTGGAGAAATTTGATATGAACATATAACCATCTTTGATTTATCGTAATTAATATATTCTAAATTTTAAGCTTCGTGTGAGATCATATGCACATATGATATGGCATGACGATGCTACAAAATTTGTTCATTATTGTCATCAACACTTAATAAAATCATTTTTATTATATAATAAAATTTGAATCTCAATTTTCAGCAACATATTTTTTTTAGTCACGGAAAAATATGAGATTGAAGGTTA
Source organism: Erythroxylum williamsii (assembly GCA_027564335.1). Lineage (NCBI taxonomy): Eukaryota > Viridiplantae > Streptophyta > Magnoliopsida > Malpighiales > Erythroxylaceae > Erythroxylum > Erythroxylum williamsii. Next base: position 8,129,657 of record JANITW010000236.1, read on the forward strand.
AGACTTAAGCGGCATATTTTCTTATTTATAATATATGTTTGGGAATTAAATTAATCATTAAATAGATGATGTACAAATCGGAGTCCAGATCTTCTGTCTAATTTTATGATATTTTATTGTGTCTAATAAATCTCAGTTATTTATTTATGTGAGTCTTACGTAGGTCTCGCATAAATAAACGTGGATTTCACATAAATGAATGACTGAGATTCTATAGGACACAATAAGACACTATTATGCCTCCCATTTAAATTAATCCCCACCCTTCTTTTGGTCTTCTTGAAATTGATTGATTGATGGGAAAATGGAGATCTTCAAAAGATATTCAAACGCTTAACCACTTAATAATTGTGGGAAAATATACACGATACTAGAAGCAGGTGCACCATATTCTTTAATTATTGTTACTTCATCGCAAGAAGTACATAAGTAGAAGCATATGAATCCATTATTAGCATTGGTTCACAGCTCCTGAATATGAGAAGCAAATTTGAGTAATTTAAATTTAAAATAATAAATTAATTTTTTATTATTTAAATTAAATTTATTAATTTCACAAAAATAAGCTTTAGAATAATTAATAAAATTGTTTACGATTATAAAGTCACAAATTTAAATCACGAAATCAACTTTTTATAAAAATAAAATAAAAATTATAAGCTTTAGCAGAACTCTCAAAGTGGATATTTTTGAGACCTGCATTGTTTTCCACTTGACCAAGGCCCCCTTGCCAATTATGTATCATAGTCCCACTTCCATTATCGGAAAGGCTTTCTTTTTTATTTTTCCGAAATTTTGGTGTTCCCAAAATTACCCCATCCGTCGATTTTCAAAGATATGCTGATTAGATTGATTGATTGATGCGCATAATGTAATTGGATGTTTTTCATTTTCTTATTTTTATCAATAAAATCTGTTTTTTGTGTGGTCGGTATCTAATGACGTGGCGTTCTTTCATTTCTGGGCCCCATTTATTTGCAGTCCCTTCCGTGGCACAACACCGTCCTCTAGTTACGGCTAATCACAGGTTAATTAAATAAGCACTATATCACACATTCATTATAAGATGTAGAAATTAGTAAGGATTAAGCACATTAGTTTAGACAATAGATTATATTAAAATTTATTCATTTTTTTTCTTTATTTGTAATACGAGGGACCACCAATTCAATAATGATGCAAACAGTTATAATTTCTTCCATATGATGTAGGAAAACTTTGTAAAAAGTGTAAGATTTATAGTGTAACGAATTGAGTTAATCAACAAGGATTCGTGTAAAGATTTTAATTACTTCTTAATTTTTTTTGTAAGATTGAAGAAAGAAAGTTGCGTTTCTAACGAATGATAAATAGAAAAATTTATAAATGAGCTATGCTTTGTAACTCAAAAGAAGAGTAATGAACACCTTATTGCTCACAAAAGACATCACCAAAACTTGATTTTAACTTTCATTTAATCCTATAAAAAATTGTGACAGCTTATGCCTTGAATTTTTTTTGTTAACCCACGAAGTGTCCTAAGAGGGTCTCAATAATTATGGGCAGGCTCCTTTAAACCATCTACTCTCAAATTAATCCCCGCTCGCACCGGGTTAGTCCGTAAGAGATAAAGTGCTGGTCAAACAGATTTCTCCTCCATTTTTTTACTAGTTCCATAGGTATGTTAATTACACGAACACTTTGGCATCGATAATAAACAACTTAACTCATTCCAGAACTTCTTCAATCTTCTAAAATATCTAATAATAGCCATGCTTTCTTGTGTGATTACTCTGATTTCTCTTTATAATTGATACAGAAGAGGACCATTACATTTTTCATATCTCTTCTCTAATTCCTTCCAAAGCTCAAAAGCACTTGAGGCATACAAATAAGCATCAATAATCTCTTTAGAAATTGAATTTAGTATCCATGATGTAAGCATACTATTAACTCTACACTATGAATAGTAAACCAACGAAATTTCATCTGGTGTTTTGTATTTGTATTCGATTTTATGAATATTACTTTTTAGGTTACAAAGAGTGTATCCTAAGGTGAATAATGACATCAGGAACTCAAACTGTATTTTATTTGATTTGATATCAGATAATATTATTCAAGAATAATTCGATGATCAAATTAAAGCTTAAAACGAGTTTGCTTTGAATATTTGACCAATAGTTAACTAGTTGTCAAAGTTGGAACCGAGAAATGGTGAATGTCGAATATGAAAATATTAATAGAAATAAAGGATATTAATTAAGATCTTTGTGTGGGAATGATATTTTTCTTATAAATATTTTTATTGAGAAGAAGAAAAGAATCGATTAAAAGTTAAATTTAATTTTGGATCTTAAAAAAAGGAAAAAAGTTATTAAGGGACTAGGTGACACTAATTGCCACGTAACACTCTCTTCTTCACCAAATATAGTCGAGAACAAGGCTCCTCCTTTTTTCTCTATTTTTCTTTCATTTTCAAGCCAACTTTTTTTACTTTTAACTCTCAAATTACCTATTAAACACTAAATCATTAACTTAGGGTCCCTAAACTCACCATATCAACAAAAAGTTTAGAAAAAGATGAAGAAAAGGTATATAAGTGTTCTTAATAAATAATACCCGAAAGGTAAGTTAATGGAATTTTAATTTTGTTAGTACATGATTTTGGTGTAGTTGCATGCATTAATGAATAAATTGCATGAAATTGAATGTTTATACAATAATATGAAGATAAATAAGAGGAATTGAAGAAGAGAGAGAGAGAGAAAGAGAAGGAATAAGGAATTGTTAGTGAAATTGAAATTGATGGAAGCTTAATTTGAAGAATTAGAAATCAATTTGGTATGTGTTCTTGCAATTCTATTTTTCCTTTAAAATTGTGTATTAGGTAATTTAGGATTCTTGAGTAAAGAAAAGGAATAAGGAATTGTCGGTGAAATTGAAGTTGATTGAAGTTTAATTGGAAGAATTAGAAATCAATTTGGTATGTGTTTTTACAATTCCATTTTTCCTTTAAAATTGTGTATTAGGTAATTTAGGATTCTTGAGTAAAGAGAAGGAATAAGGAATTGTTGGTGAAATTGAAGTTTATGGAAGCTTAATTTAAAGAATTAGAAATCAATTTAGTATGTCTTCTTGCAAATCTATTTTTCCTTAAAAATTGTGTACTAGGTAATTTAGGATTCTTGAGTAAAGAGAAGGAATAAGGAATTAATGGTGAAATTGAAGTCGATGGAAGCTTAATTTGAAGAATTAGAAATCAATTTGGTATGTGTTTTTGTAATTCTATTTTTCCTTAAAAATTGTATATTAGGTAATTTAGGATTCTTGAGTAAAATTGGGGGAAAATTGATGTTAAAAATATTTGATTGGATTGTAAATGAAGTAGTATATGTGATTAATTTAGAATTTGAATTTATAATTTGTATTTTTCCCAATTGACATACATATGTTGAATTTGAAAATTTGATGTACATATTATTTTTGACTAATTGGTAAGATGAATATATGTTGAATATTACATGAACTAAATTAAAACCAATAATGGAAAGAAAAAATAACATTAGGAAGTGGCATTTGTTTTAATAGAATATGGAATAGCTTGAATTAGCTATTATGAGTATTTATTATTAAATTTCAATGGAGTTTAATTAGATTTGCCTTTAGTAAAATAGATATAAATTGGAAAAATGTGATAAGGTTAGCATGCCAATTAGGAAATTAACAGTACTGCATCATGATATGCATTACTGGATTGTATGACTCTGTGAGCCCATTTGCGGTATAAGATATTTAATTTGTGTTATGAACTGCATGACTTCGAGAGCTCATTCTCAATATGTAAATAAAAAGAAAAATAAAAGACTTTGTAATTCCGAGAACCCAGTCCCATATTTTAAAATCCCACTTATCTAGCTCCACAATACAATTTCGTTTGATTTTATTTTGGGGCATATATATATATATATATGTATCATTCAACCATAAACATGTATAATATATAATATTTTTAAATATATATATCTTCATTTATTTTTAAGTATAAATAGGCATTTAAAATCAAGTTATGAAATATAACCGTGTATCTAGTTTAATAATTCATGTCTAATTACACAATGATAAATAAATTGTACAATATAATCTACAATCAATTACTATTTTCATTTGAAGTTCCTTAATCATTTTTATTTTATTTTTGGTTATGACATGCACACATAAAGAAGTGAAGGATCTTACAAAATTTTATTGTGAATTATATATGAATATTTGAAAATTATGTATGAAATCTGGTTTAGATGTGTTAAAATGTATTGGAGGGTAGCTAAATTATTTTGTCAAGGAATTTGACAAGGAGATGAATAGTTGAGTAACGTGCATGAGAAGTGTATTAAAGTTTTTTCAGGAGGTTTTAAGTAAGTATAGAGAATTAAGACTTTGCCAAAATTTTTATAAAATGATTAATAATTGCTAAAGTAATGAGGTGTTAAATAGAGAATGTTATAGTTCAAAATGTTAAATACTTAATAATTTTTTTAAAAAAAATAAAGGAACCATAGTTTCTATCATTTGAACGCGCACTTAATAAACTTTCGGATTGACACAATAATCTGCAAATTACGTCAATTGGGTCTTTCGCATTAGGCAATCCCTATGTGACAGATTCGATCGAGAGAACGTAGGTAAAAGAAATTAAACACAAAATCTTTTGGCTTCATTTTTGCTTCTACCAACTCGAAGGGCAGTTCGTAAGAATACGTTAACACTCCGTATGCCAATTCCATTCAGGTGTTACAGTATTTACCATAATTGAATTGTGACTTCATTTTTGCTTTTAAAAGCTAATTTCATAACAGGACTCCATGAAAGGTAATTATTACCTGTTAAAGGAGATGTTACCGACACCATTATAAGATGATCAGGATCCTGGAATGAATTGTTCATATTTTGCGTAACAAAATCTTCTATTCTTGAACCGAAATCCTCCTCCTCCTCCATACCTTGGTGAAGACGATTAACAAATACTGAACGAAAACTACCAGCTCACTTCAAAACCTACGCTCTAATACCACAAACAAATAGATATAAGAAAAAAATAGTTCATTGTCTAATATCGGTAATTGCAGCTCATCACTAACATATACAAAGTCAGTCCAACAACCAAATATCAAAAAAACGAGACAAGATTTTCTGTTAAATATTAATCTATCTTATTTTGTCTCATAAAATTTTAACCATTTATTTTGTAGGACTCACGCAGGACTTACATAAGACTTACATAAATAAATAACTGAGATTTATTGGACAAAATAAGATATCATAATATTAAACAAAAAATCTGAACTC
>JANITW010000236.1:8147976-8158624 GCA_027564335.1 Erythroxylum williamsii
TTTTCAATTAAAAAGTTAATTTATTTATTACTATCAAGGTTAAGTGTAAAATTTTACAGTTTTAACTTCTTAAATATTCCATTTATTAAAATTTAACATATTATCTAAACTAGAAGAGCTGAATTTATATGTTCATCAACGATAAGAGTTGATTATTGGTTTATTTGTAAATAAGTTAAAATTTTAATATTTAATTAATAATAAAGAATATGGTAAAATACATAGATCTATCATGTAGTTTAAAAAACTTTGGAAAAAATTATTGATGTTTAAAATTCTAATTTTTTTTGTTTAAGATCTTTTATTTGTTGTTATATGCTAGGGTTGTACAGGGAGTAAAATTCTATCCTTTAGATTGTATATATGACGTGATACAAGAAATAGCACATCAGAGTTTTACTAGAAGGGGATCCTCTGACCCCTTCTCTTGGTCCTATTTTAGCTTTTTTTTAACTGAGTCATCCACTCAAGTGAGACCCACCTGAATGGATGATTAAGATAAGAAGGAGTCAGAATAGGGTCAGAGGAAGGAAAATAGAGGATCTGACCCCGAATTTTACCCTCACATATTTCTTTATGGTATCGGAGCTATCCTAGCTTCTAAATAGAAAAAGACCTAAGCCTAGCCATGACTAATAACGACGTGAAGAAAGTGGTGTCTACATAAAGAATATGTATAATGTGGTAAATTTTTAATCAAGTTAATTTGTATTGCATTGATACAGGACTTCTATAGAATTTGTTGTCTCTTAATAATTGAACTTAAATACTATATGACGATCTTATGGTAAACTATAGTAACAAATGTAAAGACCCTGCTAAAAGATTTTGACCCTTTTTACTGGTAAGGCAACGTATGTTCATTGACACTCTACTAAGTAGGGGGCTTAGTTGGCTAAATGGTAATTAATTTATACCCAAGATAAGAAAACATTGTTAGAAATAAATAAACATTATCACTAATTAACACCCCACCAATAAATTGACAAAACAATTCGCACAGCACAATGAAGTAAACATAAGACAATGACACGCGCTCTTCCCGTACGTCCGATCGAAGCAAAAGCAAACAACGTATGACCAAACCCGAAAACCCCGCAACTAAACGACAAAAAACCCGTCACTATTTTCTCTTCCGGTTAAACCCTCTTAACCATTCTATAACCACGCCTGGACCATCTTCCTCGTCAGCTCGAGACCGACACTTAGCAAATTTAGCTCAGAGCGAACTTTGCGACCGTAAATATCAACCCCAATCATTACGCTACACGTATTCTAAACCCTTTTTTTGTTCACTGGTTTTACATTATATTTATCTATTGTTTGACTTTTTTTTTTCTAATTATTGTTTTTTTTATGCTCTCTTTTTTCTTACCTGTGAACTGAGCTGTGGTTTATCTATTTTCTGGTTTCCTTGGTGGAGTCTTATAGTTTTTAGATAGGATCGTGGCATTTCGCATTACAACTGATGATCGTGTTTGTTTCTGACTTGCATTTGCCTTTGCTGGTTCTCTTTCATTGGATTATGGATAATTAAGCTTGTTTTGAGGGCTGGTGATCGTTGAGCAATGGGAGCTTGCTCGTTAGTGACTTAAAGGTGTTGTATTTTTCATGCTGCTCATGGGAAATTCCTTCTGGGTTTTGCTCTGCTGGATATGAGATGATCTGTATTAGTTGTGATTTTCATCTGCATGCAGATCTCTGGTGAATTGAAGAACTGTTACTGTTATTATTGGAAGGTGTAGTTTCAGTGGAATAATGGAGCACAAGATATGGCTTTGGAGGAAAAAATCTTCGGATAAGACAGTTATTGCAGCTGACAAAGGAAATGAAGATGAGGTACTCTAAACTACTTGGGAATTTTGTTTTATCATTTCTTGGAATTTTGTTCTTCTACTTGCTTTCTTGCTAATCATTTTAGCCGCTCGAAGTAATGTGGGAGTAACTATTTCAGATTGAATCTAATCAAGATGGTTAAACGAATTGTTTTACTTTGTCACTGCGTGATTCCTGGTTGTAACTTGATTTGCATTTCCTACCTCTGTAACTGGATTTTCACGTTATATCAGATTCTAAAATGGTAACCGGATCCTCACGTTTATTCTTTCCTCAGAAAATTACAAATGGAGATCCACATTTGAAATGGAATTTTAATGTCTGTCCTCTTCCTGTTGATATTTCTGGAATTTTACTTGTAAACGAATCAATGGTCGATTGATTATGTCATTGAATTTATACCATGAAGCCAATGCATGCCAAGTAAACGATCTTAGGTATTTATGCATCTCTCTTCATGACAGTGATGACTTCACCTCGATCAAAATTCTCATCAGTTTTTTTTCTCCATCCTGTTTTATTTCATTGTTGAAGGACTAGTTGAAACATATGAACTGATAGAAAAGAAGTTAGACTCCAGAATGTAATTCAGGGAAGTGTAATTAAAGTACCAACTTAATTCTTAAAGACTGCAACTTCTTCACTCTTTTCAGTGGGGAATTCTGAATAGGGTTTTTGAGGAGAGACTCTTGAGTAGCAACGAGAAATGTCGAAACCTGTCAACAAAAGATTGAATTACATGGAGAAGTCTTTTCATTAATACAAATTACTGCTACACATGATTGGTGTAATGGAATAATGAAACTCTTTATTAGGACAAAGTGTGGTTATTCTATCAAGAATGGTTGCTTTCCAATGTATCCAAGGCAACTTTAGATCTGTTACTGATGAGAAAGCACCAGTTGATAAGTAACGTTGTCCTTTTAGATGCAGGCAATTTTGAACGGCAAGGCAGAACTGCAGAATGACCTCAAGATTTTACATGAAAAACTTTCTTCTGTCATGTCGGAATGCAATGAAAAGGATGATCTTGTAAAGAAACATGAGAAGACGGCTCAGGAAGCCATGGAAGGTAAAATATGGAATCTTCTTATTTTGTTAAGTTTCATAGTATAATTTACTCTACTAATCATCTATTGTTAATCTGGCATACTACATATGTCAAATAGAATGTCAGAAGGCAGAAGAAAAAGTAGTCTCCCTAAAACAAGAATTAGAGAAAGCATTAGAGCAGAGAATTGCTGGGGAAGAGAGATTAACTCATGTGGATGCAGCTCTTAAGGAGTGTATGCAACAGCTACGTTTTGTTCGAGAAGAGCAGGAACAAAGGGTTCATGATGCTGTGATGAAGACATCAAAGGAATTTGAAAATTCCCAAAAAGTCTTGGAAGAAAAACTGGCAGATGCCAACAAAAGGCTTGCTAAAATGGGTAACGAGAATGCAAGTCTTAGTAAGGCTCTCCTGGCGAAGGAGAAGTTGATTGAAGACCTAAGCAAACAGAAATCTCAGGCTGAGGCAAATTTTAATGCCCTAATGAAGAGGCTGGAATCTACTGAGAAAGATAGCGCATCTCTGAGATATGAAGTCCGTGTGCTAGAGAAGGAGCTTGAGATCCGAAATGAGGAGAGAGAATTTAATCGTAGAACAGCTGATGCATCACACAAGCAACATTTAGAGAGCGTTAAAAAAATAGCAAAGTTAGAATCTGAATGCCAGAGGCTACGAGTCTTAGTTCGCAAGCGGTTGCCAGGCCCTGCTGCAGTGGCAAAAATGAGAAATGAAGTTGAAGCACTGGGAAGAGATTCATCTGAAATGAGGAGGAGGTCAAATTCTAATCTTAGTGGGTTTGTGGCTGACTCAGCTGTTAGCACATCACCCGAGTCCCCCGGCAAAAAGATTAACTTTCTTGCTGAGCAGTTATGTGCCATGGAGGAAGAAAATAAGACGCTCAAGGAAGCTCTACAAAAAAGGGCAGCTGAACTTCAATTCTCAAGAGCAATGTATGCTCGCACAGCTTCTAAATTATCTGAGGTTGAGTCCCATTTTGATGCATTGTCAAAAGTTCAGGCAGCATTGGAACCATCAAAGAGTGCTTTAGCATTGCCCGAACCCTCTCTGGCCTCAATGTCTGACGTTGGGAGTGATGATAAGGCTAGCTGTGCTGAATCATGGGCTTCTGCATTGATTTCAGAGTTGGAGAACTTCAAACATGGAAAACAGAGAGGATTACTTCCAAGTAAAACTGTTAGAACTTCCGATATTAACCTGATGGATGACTTCGCTGAAATGGAAAGATTGGCAATTGTCTCAGTTGATAACCCATCTAGAAGTTCTCATGTTTCGCCTGATGGTGCCAATGCCATAGTTAGCTCCTTAGATACAAATTTGAATGGATATTCTTCAGATGTGAAGGGCAGAGAGATCGTTCCAATTTCTGAATCTGTCTCCTCGAGATCAAAGCAGGACGAGTCAAAGGATATTAACAAAGCTCCTAGTTGGCTTCAGGATATTGTGATGGCTGTATTGGAACAAACCCGTGTTACACGGAGAAGATCTGATGAAATACTGGAGGATGTTAGAGCATCTTTAATAAAAATGAATAGTGAAAGCCTAATAAAAAGCATTGATAACAGAGATGGCTGTGAACATTCTGGTTTTTCAAAGGCACCTGATATTGCTGGATTCATATCATGGGAACCTGCAAACAGATCTTCTGGGATGGATGTAATAACGGATGTTGACACCTTGACAGATAAGGGCAGCCAGCAATTCCATACAGATCTAAGCAGATCTATATGCAAAATAGTTGAACTTATTGAAGGGATCACTTCATCGTTCTCTGGTTATGGTACCTCAGAGACTGATTCCAAGAAGGACGGAAGTTTCTTATCATGTAAGAGTACAGAAACAACTTCAGGCTACATGGTTCGTGCTTTCCAGTGGAAAATTTCTGAACTCAGTGCTGTGCTACAGAAATTTATTCAAATTTGTTATGATCTGTTGAATGGAAAATCTGATGTCACCAAGTTCGCCCATGAATTAAGCACTGCTTTGGACTGGACTATAAACCACTGCTTTTCTATTCAAGATGTTTCCAGCATGAGGGAGGCAGTTAAAAAACACTTTGATTGGGATGAATCACGCAGTGAAAATGAATCTGAGGTTGGCGTGACTGATCAGTTCTTGCATTTGCCAATAACTGCTTCTTTACGTGGAAATCATAACTTTGAAAAATGTCTGCCTGCTACTATATATGAAACCGATAAGTTAAAAGATCAGCTCTGTACTACAAATTCCACAAGAATCGAATCAGAAGAAGGGCTTGAATCGGCTGTTGATAAGATTGAATTCTTGACAAATCAGCTGCAGGAATCTAATAAAACCATTTCCATGTTACAAAAAGAGGTAGAAACTTTGAAAGGATCAAAGGCAACTGATAAAAATCAGACAGACAGTCACAAGCTGATGAAACAAGACTCTGAGAGCAAGCTTAATGTGTCCAAAGCCGAAGTAAATGAGGTTTTTCACAGGATTTCCTCCTTGGAAGTAGAATTGGACAATAAAAAGAGCTGCTGTGAAGAATTGGAGGCCACATGTCTTGAGCTACAGCTCCAACTTGAAAGGTATAATTAGGCTATTTCGAAACTAGTTACCAAGGGCATCCTATATGATTGCCAAGAGTTCTTATCTGATTTATGGTTTTTTCAGTGCAACAAAAAAGGCAACTCCCAGCCAAGAACCACATCAGGAGGAGAAACGACTGCGAACTGTAAGTCTATACGCCTTGCCATGGAATTGATAACTTACTTGACTACCATCTCCTACATGATTCTATTGCAAATATGTTTCTCGTGTCTGATAGTATTGCCTACTGGCAGCTAAATGCCGATTTTTGTGATAAACTGACGCTTTCACTTGACTAGATCAAAGTCTTTTGTGCATGTCACTTGATTTAGAACTTTTGAAGAATGAGTCTGTGATTACTGTTATATTTCAACTGAAAAATTGTAAATCATGTGTGCCCACGAAGAAAATAGAGTGTTGAATCATAATAGAGAAAACTGATGGCATGCAATAATCCTACGTATAGGACTACCTCTTGAAATTCCTTTCCAGGCCCCAACTTCATCGTGACAACAAAAGGAAATTTTATCTCAAACTATCATTGCTGTTATGTCTTCAATAACTCCAAATCGTGGGGATCAATGGTGGAGAGATCCTTATAAGTTAGTCCTTAATATTAATGACGTCAATTGGTTTCACTTACCAAACCCAGAGATTGGAGTTTTGTGCCTTACAGAGAAGCTTTGAAGTTGGTCATGTTATTTTGAATTGCTTCATGTTGCAGGATTGGGAGATTTCAGCTGCATCAGAAAAGTTGGCAGAGTGTCAAGAGACTATTCTGAACTTAGGGAAGCAATTGAAAGCATTGGCTACACCGAAGGAAGCAGCCCTGTTTGATAAGGTTATTCCTACAAACAGTGAATCAAATACCCCATCTGACACCTCCATGAAAAGCATAACGCTGGCCGAACAAAAGGACAAGGTCATGAATCAGAGGTCCTCTCTGCTAGAACGAATGCTAGCAGATGACAGTCTGGAAGTGAAGGACATGGGATCCCCTAAAATTCGGGCAACTGAAAAATTTTCTGGATCTGCTTTAGTTTCAAATGGAGGGATAGATCCTTTGGACAAAATCCTTGTCATAAACGGAAACAAACAGCCGGAAAATAGTGTCGCAATTGGTTCCTTGGCCCTCGTGCCTACCAAGAAGCGAGGAGTAGCAACATTGTGGAGAAAGTTGCTATGGAGAAAAACGAAATCCTACAGCAAGAAACCAACCCTCCCTTTTGCTCCATAGCAAATTCAGAAAAATGTGTGTTTCCTCAGAATTTTTTTCCTTTTGCGTCTTATGCTCCTGGTTCGACATAATAAGGTTTTCACGTTTGTTAATCTTCAGAGAGAAGTGGGTTTTACTTAATACTGTGTGTAATCTCCTGTACATAAAACAAAGACTTGTTTTCTACCGTAGTGAAAATAAGGAAACATTACACCACCATCTCATGGTGCTGAGCTAGCTATTGTATCTGTAAGCTTAGAATTTTTCTTGCTTGTCTTCACCAATCATACGCGATATTATATTGCAATTGTAACAATAACGAATGATACATGCACAATTACAGCAAATTTCCATAATAATCGAACTGCAACTGGGCAGAGTTGCAGTCAGCAACGTCTGACGATATGCGAACTGCAATTCTAGAACTTTGTATATTATCCATTGTTATACCAGAATGACGCTGACATTATTTAGATCAAACACAAGCAAGAATAAAATACAACTGTGTATACAAAAAGAAGCCTTTATGCTTGAGGGGGATACAACATCTAAACTAGCATTCAGATGGCGTACTCAATCTTTATATTCAACAAATCTAGCAATATCATGAAGTCCTGCCTCCTCATAGCATTGAACAATCCGCTCAAGTAAGTTGTCCCAAGTCCCTTCCACAGAAGCCAAATCCAACAAAAAAGCAGCTTCATCCAATGCAATCTGCAAATTGGAAAGATGAAAATCATCATACAGGCTTACCATGGATTTTATGATAATGTAGTCAGATGGATAATGGATAGAATTTCGAGAAACCTGAGCGGTATCCTTCCCCTTGTTAAGCTCCTCTTGCCTGCCTTCCTCACTCACTCTTTCTTTAATATACTCGATTTGCTCATCCTCCCATTCTGCTGTTAGAGCGACTTCCTGATTAGAAAGTGAATTCACCCATTTAAATCCAGCAGAAGAAAGAAATTGCAGACAATAAAAAAGGGAATGGACAAAGCAAGAACCTGAAAACACACACCTGATACCTGCATCCTAGAGTCCACCATGGTGATTTTAAAGCCCCCCTAGCTGCATCTTTAGCTTCTAGCCTACGGCCTACCCTGTAGTAAGGATAAAGAATCACAAGAAATGCAACAAACAGAACAATTGAATGATTTTGTTTTGCATAAAGACAAGGAAATTCTACGAACTTCAGCAGAACCTCAGAGTTGAACACAAAAGGCCGAGCAAATCCTGGAAAATGTTTCTTCTTTGTATAAAATTCCCCCGTCACCAAAGCTGAAACCTTTATAAGCACAAAATTTAATTGCACAAATATTGGAAAAACTTATAAAGAGTTATCAGAACTGGGAGATCCTTACATGATCACCTTTCTCAAGATGATGCATCACCCTGCGTTCTAGGACATCTGGAAACAAACCAACCTGCAATATAGCCCCTTATGTACTTAAAATGGCCAAGTAAAGCACTAATAGATGTCACGAGTACCTTTTTCAACAGATACCCGTCTAGATCTGACATATTGGATTTAGCAAAGTCACCCTTTGCATAAATATTGTTTCCAACATCAGCCGCAGCATGAAATAGATCATCATTTGCTTCTGAAGTTTTCTTGGTATCTTCCTCAACCAGCATTCGGTGAATAAATTGATCAACCTATAAGCAGACAGCACTCCCTACTGGGTTAGGAGAAAATATGTAACTACTGACTTCTAAAGACAGACTAATTTTGTCCAACATGCAGTGCACATTCATGCTCAACTTACAGTCTTTGCTAATAGCCAGACTCCGTGTTTATGAACCTCCACAACTGGCATTTCCATCCTGCATATATTACACAAAACACATCAAGCTTAAAGAAAGTAAGCAAGAATAACAATGGCCTCTGTGACATAAATCTTACCCAGGTGGTGCTGTAGGCCATCTCAAGAGTGCAATAACATCATCTACAACACACAAAAAGGTCACAAACCAACTAAACCTTACAACTCTCTAAAAACTACAAAATCTATACTGTTTAGAAATGCATCATCTATACCTGACCTGCTTTTAGACAGAGGAATAGCCAGTGGAATTAACCCTCGCTTGGCCCCAGGAGATACAATAGAATCACCTGTTAACGTGCATCATTAATGAGAATGGCATTGTACAATAATTGCAATGGCGATGAAAGAAACCCGGAAAGAGTAACAACATTGGCACGTTTCCTATACATATCAGCACACAGGCCTCTTAGACACAACGTCAAAAACTCCAAAGAGAAGAAAAGTACCAAGGACGGGCTTCCTGGGTTTTATTGATGCCATGAGATGGGTCAAGTTATGAATAGGCCAGCAAGTGTAACTGACAGGATTCAAATAAATGAACTATGACTCTTTAACTTTCCCTTCGAATTTTTATTCAACACTCTAAATGCTTTTACCTCGCGCTTTGAGCATCCTCAGCAAATGAGACAAGTGCTTAGGAGGCGAAGTCTTAGCCACATCTTCGATAAAACTCGCATGGTCTGCAAAAGTTCTAACATCTGGCGAAAAATGCATATGCAGAGAAAGCCTACTAAAGAAAAAGTCAAAAACTTTGATGGGCAGTCAACGATATTATTTACTTACCATGCGATGAAGAGGAAGAGAGGATACGAAGAGTAGGTCTGAGAAGCAGAGAGGTGGCGCCTGGCCCACCGTACATCACTCCGCCGCCGAGCTTCATGTTCTATGGCCTTCCGTTATGGTTCTGGTGAATATCTTACGCTATAAAGTGATTGGGCTCTTTTTGTCTTAGGCCATGTAGGGAGCAACATAAGCCCAACATGCCTTGAATTATAGCCTTATTTATAACTTAATTGTCATAATTAATCTACTATTTCTAATTTACCTTTCAATAATATTTTTTAAGAGGACTTTTAATCATCTTAAATAATCACTAACGAATGTTCAACCATTACATCTTCACCCCTCAAATAGTGTTTTGTATACTAAGATAAAAACTACAATGCTTGTATTAAGTTTGACTCTTCTATTATTTATAACATTTGAAAAATCCACATTAATACGATTATCACTTATTACGATGGTCTACTTCAAATTGGTTTTTCTAAACATAAAATTTTGAAGACTAATTAAATAAAAAGTAATATCTTAGAGAATATGCTTAAATAGTTTGCACAATTTAAAGAGTATTTAAATTGTTTTACGATGATATGGCTCTACTAAAATTTATAGAAGATAAATTGTTCTTGCATCCAAATTGCAAAAAGGCAGAAAATAGTTCCTTGTAACTCGTGAAAAGTCGTGATTTAGATTAGTGCAAACTCTCGATAAAAATCCGTGGGTTTGGATTGATGACTTTGCTTTTGATATATGGCTTTGCTCTGCTCCTGCTCCTTCTTCCCCACCTTTCTCCATTTTCAAGAGACAGGATCTATTAATCCATCTCTCTTCCCCTAATCTCCAACCCTTATGATCTCCAGATTTCATTTTCTCTTTTCCCTATAAGCCACAATCTCTTACTTCTGTTCCAGCTCTCAACACTTTTTCAATCTTCTACCTAGCTCTCTGCTTTCATCTTCCTCTTCTCTTCAAGCCACAACCACTTGCTTCATCATCTTTGCAAACAACTGTTGTCTTTCTTCTCCTTTCTAAAAATCCTTTGCTTTCTCTCTGAACCCCTTTTTAGTTACTAGGGGCATTTCTGTCTTTCCTAGTAGTCTACCTTGATGGTTTTTTTCTCCTCTTTTGGTAACCACTTTTTGAAATTTCTTGTCTCTACATTGCATTCCTCTTCCTTATTTGTCAGCCATGACTGCTCCTGAGCCTCCTACCTTTTGTGCAGACCCTCACTATGAGTTTCCCTTATTACCTTCCCATACCTTACCCTCTCACACCTTGGCTATCACCAAGTTACTAGAAAACCTCATCATTGAATCTTAAGAAGAGTCGAAAACAAGTAATAGCAGTGGAAGGAGATACAACACT
>JANITW010000236.1:8194605-8213628 GCA_027564335.1 Erythroxylum williamsii
TCTTGATTAAGGTCCAATAAGGCATGGGAAGTAAAGGAAAGGCAATTGGACCAATCCAAGATGCTAGCAAGGAAATTCAGGTGGGTAATATATTTATAACGTGAATTATGAGCCAATTGATTGTTTTTGACAAATAAAGAAAGTGAATTATTGATTCAAATGATTTGATAAAAAGTTACACCGTTTTTCTTGATAATATCGGGATTTTCAGATTAGAGATTGGATATCCGATAACGGGTGGTGAGAGTTCATAAGGAATCATGTGTACGTATTGAGGGAATATGTATAAGTAGTTGGGTTCCAAATATCGTTAGGTTCGATACGACTTCGATTTGTTTTGTTACGAATTGATTCCGAATTCGACTTTTGAAATCTGTTCGTTTAGTTCGTTTTCGCTATTGGCTTCCGCATTTTGTTTTCGATCCGAAATTTCCGTTTCCGTTTTCTTCATTTTCTGTTCTGCTTATGTAGTTGGGTTCCGGTAACGGGATCCAACAACCCAGGGCCTATAAAATTATAGAAACAGCCCTGGTTGCAGGTGTTGTTAATAACCAATATAGTTTTAAAACCAAATTGGTTATCAATTTGATGTAATATTTCATGGCCCCATATGTACCCCTAGCTCAAATCATAGTTATCTAGTATATATTTTACAACAAATATCTCGACAGATAATTTACAACAGATATCTCAACTTTCTTTCCTGTAACCATGATAAGCAAATAATTCTAGTGGTCTTAAGAAATTAGTATTCAAGAAATTGAAAATAACGAAACAATAGAAAGTTTGCAGGGAAATTTAAAAATGTAAATTCTCTTATTGAACTTACATCTGCCAATATTAGAGTATAACTTATTATCAATAAGTTATGAAAGCATTGTAGCAGAAGAATGACTCTTTCTTGAAGATTATAGACTTCTGTATGTTGCGAAGATATCATTGATCAGCCAATTCATAGACCTTCATTAGTGTGGTACTATAGGGGCAACAGTAACGGGTAATAAAACAAGGGTATAAATATGCATTGACTCGGATTCCTAAGCAACTTTAGCAGATTTTCGTAATAATCAAGCTAAGAAGGGTATGACAGGCGATATTAGTATGAAAGGAGACTCACTTGTAAGCTCATCGATGGAAGCATTGCTATGATCCACCATCAGATCTTAGAAGTTAACACAAAGTTAGTAACATTGAGGAGATTTATAAAAGATTCAATGAGGTTTGTCGCTTACCTTGACTAAATGAGCTTCTATTCGCTTAGACACGTAATGCCTTTTTGGATCTCCATCGATGACATGCAGCCTCCAGAGACGCTAACCCTAATTTGTATTTCTTTTGTTCAAACGTTGCCATTTCTTATCCATTATTTTATGTAAACCATGTCATTTTGAATAGTATGTAGGAGAGTCCCTCTCCAATGTTGTACCCTTTATATTTTTTCCACGTCAATGAATTTTTTAAAATTTCAAAAAAATATTCGATCAAAGTTAATTGTCAGGTTTTGATTAAAATAATATTGTTTTATATAAAGTTACAAAGTTTGTGCAATTTTTTGATGCTCTCCTCTGTCTATCAAGTCTTTTACATACTAAATGAGTACAACAATCTCATAAATATTTAAGTGCAAAAGAGATTCTAGAGAGATATACAAAATCTAGTGCAATAAAGTTATTCGGTAGCAAACATAGGTGTAATTGAGTTGGTTTTAACCAACATTTTACTTAATTACTTGTATTAAATTGTTGAGAGATATTCTTATTAATACCCTCCCATAAACGGGCTAACTATCATAGATAATAAGTTTGGATCATAAATGAACAAAATTCTTGATAGACAGCACCTTTGTAAGAATGTTAGCATATTAATCCATTGAAGTAATATACGAGACACAAAAGTGATCTCACATAACCTTTTTGCACACAAAATGATAATCAATTTGGATGTTTTTTTAGCAATTTGGATTTTTTTAGCACTTATGAAAAATCTGATTAGAAGTCACAAACTTTACACTTAAATTGTCACAAAATTATAAAAAAACCCAAGTTTAGTGTTTGGCTAACTAGAAAACAGGAACGAAAGATGAAAAGAAAAATGTTTAGTAGAGACAAAATAATAGCTCTCTTTTAGTATCCTTTTTCTGTTCACGTGCATGCTATTGTTCACATGGCAATAATACACTTAACTAACCTCTAACATCTTAACAACTTTTCCCTTTAATAAATCCTACACATACTTTTTTTTATTACTTTTATACCTAACTTGGACAACAAGTAGTGAAATTGTGTGACAGGAAGAGAATTCATCATGACATCAACCAGTTGTTGAGAAGAAGAAATATAGAGGGTTGATGAAACCTTACTCCAAGTGCAAGTGAACCAAGCCACAATCGATCTTTAAATGTTTGGTAGGCTCTTGGAACACTGGGTTAGCTGCAATATACAAGGCGACTTGATTATCACAGTGTAATGCAATAGGCAAGTAAATTGGGACATGAAGCTCCGCTCCTAAAGAAGATAAGATATCCACTTAAGCTCGCAAACTGTAGTTCCCATCGACCTGTACTCCACCTCAACCGAAGAGAATGAAATGGTTGATTGTTTCTTCATTTTCCATTAAATGAGGGACCCGTCGAGGAATACAAATATCTAGTAAGAGAACACCTACTGAAAGGACAAGATGCCTAATCAACATCACAAAAAGCTTGGATATGAAAGTTGTTGTGAATAGGGAAAAAACCTTTGTAGTGGTCTTGTTGAGGTACTTTACAACATGTAGAGCTGCTGTGAGATGAGGTTTTCAAGTCTGAGAGACAAACCGACTGAGATTTTGAACGACATGGCTAATGTCTAGCTATGTGATGTTAATATAAAATAATCTCCCATTAAGCATCTATATTGATCTAGACTGTCCAAAAGACCCCCCTCAATGGTATTAAGCTTGAGACCTTGTGGTCGTGGGATTTTAACAGGAGCACAATCTTTCATATCGTAATCATCAATAACATTAGTGATAAACTTTCTCTGGCTAAGGTAAGTTCCATCAAGAGCTCTGTACCCCTTTTTGTCAAGAAAATATTTTAAACTCCCTAATTCTTCGATTGTAAATTTATAATCCAAGGCCTTCTTAATTTCAACAATTTCAGTTTCTGATGTCCTAGTTATTATGATATCATCAACATAGACATGAAGTGCAAGAAATTCTTCATTTTACTATCTAGTAAAGAGGCAATAGTCGTGGGTTGATTGACTGAAACTAAGATAAGTGAGAAACATAGTAAACTCTTGATTCCATTGCCTCGATGCTTGCTTGAGGCCATAAAAAGAATGTCGCATTAATCAAACTTGGTCAGAAGCATCTTTATCATACCTTAGAGAGGTTTCATGTAAACTTCTTCATCCAGATAACTATGAAGGAATACGTTATTCACATTTAACTAATGAATGGGCCATTAATAAGCAGTAGCAATTGTAATAAACACCCTAATAATAACAACTTTAGCTATAGGGGAGAATTTTTCTTTGAAACCAACACCCTCGAACCATCGAGCTTTCTTTTCACCTTATACATCCCTTTAGACCAAATAGCCTTTTTTTTCTTTTTGGTAACGTTGCCAACTCCTAAGCATGGTTGTCTTTGAGAGCTTGTATCTCCCTGTTCATTGCTCCAATCCAATCTGGATCATGAGCTACCTGTTGATAAAAAGTAGGTTCAACAGTTTAGTTTACCTCATTAATGAAGCATTGGAATTATGGGGAAGGTAAATGTATGTTAATGGATGAATCTAGCTTGCAAACATTTAAGACATAATTTGCCAGCCGATGTGGTGATTAGTGAATTCTAGTAGTTCTTTTGACTGATTGAATGGGAGGTGATTCAAGTTGCTCTAGTGTGGTTTCAATGACTTTGTTATCATTTGTAGAAAATGTTAGTAGTAAAAGGGGAATTGGTGAGGATCTTTGGTTGGTGTTAGTATAAGGGAATATGGTCTCTATAAACTTCACATCTCAAATGATTAACACCTTCCTGTTTTGTAGATCAAACACCTTGTAACCCTTATAATCATTAAGATAGCCAGTAAAGACACATTTGAAGGTCCTAACTGTCAAATTTGTCCTTACGATGCCTTATGTCTTTTGCATAACAAAGGCATCCAAAGCTATGTAGATGTTCATCTACTAGTGAAGTGCCAAACAGTAAATCATAAGGATTCTACCAATTTAAAATCATGGAGGGTAATCTATTGATATATAAGTAGTTGTGACAAAAAGCCTTTGGTAAGGAAGATTGGTGTTGTATAGCTCTGGCAATCTCGAACAAATGACTACGTTTGTGCTCCACTACATCATTTTGCTATGGTGAGTATCATTAAGAGCGTTGATGTAGAACTCCCTACACTTTAAAGAGCTCAGCTACCTATTTGTTGATAAATTCAGTTCCATTATCAGACCTAAAGTTTTTCACCATAACTTGAAACTAATTCTCCACATAATTCAAAATATGTGATAATGCTCCAATAGTCTAGTCTTTCTAAGGTAGCATAAACATCTAAGTTGCCCTAATATGGACTTAATATGGTGTGGCCCCCATAAATCTGCGTGAACTAACTCAAACAACCTCTCCTTCCTTTCCATTTTAGGCAGACGAGATTGTTT
Source organism: Erythroxylum williamsii (assembly GCA_027564335.1). Lineage (NCBI taxonomy): Eukaryota > Viridiplantae > Streptophyta > Magnoliopsida > Malpighiales > Erythroxylaceae > Erythroxylum > Erythroxylum williamsii. Next base: position 8,199,258 of record JANITW010000236.1, read on the forward strand.
AGCCATTTGGCATACTTCATATATTGCTTCAACATGATGGATATTGCTAAGCATAGGTATATGACTCAATTTCTTAGCTGATGCATGACCCAATCTCATATGCCAAATATCATAAATAATAACAGTAACAACTTTGTTAACACTTTGACAATCAAGATTATTATATTTACATGACTCATTATTATGCTCAACAAAAGAAATAGGGCAGTTGTGCTTACTTCTCTTAGAAACTTTATTATCCAGTGGTTCTCTGTCATCTAGGTGATACAAACCTCCACCTGTCTTTCCCAAAGTTATCACTACTTAAGTCACTTGGTCCTGAAAGATGCAAAAATGGGAGAGAAAAGTAACTTTGAGCTTCTGATCTTTACATAATTTGCTAACTGAGAGCAAATTAAATTTGAACTTAGGCACCAACAACACTCCTTTAAGTTTCAATATTGAACTGAGAATAACATCTCCTATTTGAATAACCACAATACGAGTCCCATCAGATAAACCAACTGCAATAGGAACCTTTAAAGTATTTAGATTAGTAAAAATGGACCCATTTGGTGAAATATGGTCCATCGTTCCAACATCGATCACCCAAGTATTCATTGTAACATAACTAGAACAACAAATGCTTACAGATTCCTCTTTACCTGTAAAGTTACTGTGAGAAGTTGTGAATTGATTTATGAGCTATCCTTTGATCTTCAATAGCTTCTTTAGTTCTTGCTGCATTGAGTTGGCTATCATGCTTCCTAACTCTTCATAATTACCTCTTATGTCCTCGTCATTGTCAATAGGAGTTTCTGAATTACATTTCTCTAATTCTATTTGAGAAATAATCTTAGCTTGTCCTCTCCCCATAATTTTTTTTGTTCTTGTTAACTGGCCACCATTTTTGACTTCTCATATCAATCTTTTATTTGATTTCTCTTGTTCTTTTGTGTTTGTTTAACCACCAAGGTTGATCCATCAATCATTTCAGGGCTAGAGACTTTTGAAATTCTCTGATAATCATGGAGAAAACTTTAATCACAGATGGTAAAGGATCCATTAGGAGTAGCTGAGCTTGAGTTTGCTTGTAGCTTTCATTCAATCCGAGTAGAAATTGCATCAATTGATCTCTGTTATGTATAAAAATTGCATCAATTGATCTCTATTATGTATCTCATCAACAACCTTGATTGCACCATATCTACAAGGCCACAAGTGCAAATTGGAATTGGTTCAATACTGTTCAACTCATCCCACATCTTTTTTAGTTTTGTGTAATACATTTTCACTGTATCATTCCCCTATATAATTGATGAAATCTTTCTCTAGATCTGAAAGATAAGAGAAGCATTACTATCCTCAAACTGTTATTCTATCTCCTTCCATAGATCTTTTAATGAGGCATTATATAGAAAAGCATATGAGAGTTCCTTGTATAAGTAATTTAGAATCTAGGAAGTCATCGTCAAGTCATGATGTTTCCATTGAACATAGCCAGCTGCTCCTTTCTGCACAGTTGGGATAGTTCTGTCAATAAAGAAAAATTTGCTTCTAACTCCTAGAGCAATCGACATCGCCTGTCTCCATGACCTATAGTTATCACCATTGAGCTGTGTACTAACGGGGCCTACTCTAAGGGGTGTAGTGATAATTCCTCTTTGGATTTGGGTTAGGATCAAACTTCGTTTGAGTTAACCTTACTTTGATACCATATAGAAAACCTAAGTTTAGTGTTTGGCTAACTAGAAAATAAGAACAAAAGATGAAAAGAAACATGTTTAGGAAAGAAAAAATAATTGCTCTCTTCTAGTATCCTTTTTTGCTATTTTTGAGATATTTATATAGGAGAATGTAAAGAGGAAGAAAGAATATGGTATTGTTCACGTGCATGCTACTATTCATGTGCATGTTACTGTTTACGTGCCCATATTACACTTTACTAACCTCTAACTTCCCGAACAACTTAACAACTTTTCCTGCTAATAAATCCTACACATACATTTTACTTTTATTTTTCTATAAAAATAAAATAGGTGACTTGGGTAAAGGAACAAAAAGCTCAAGAATAAGGTGTTGGAATCAAATCAAATCCACAGTAGCAGATGCATTAGCTATATATTCAACCTTGTTACTAGACTGAGCAACTATTCGTTGTTTTAGAGAAAACTAGCTGCTAATGATGCCTCCAAATATACACAATAACCATAGGTAGATCTCCTAATATCTGGATCCCCAGTCCAGTCCGTATTGAAAAATGTCACAAGACAATTATTTGAAATTGGGCGTATAAGAAAACTATGAACTATAATACCTTCTAAATAACAAAAAATCCATTTCACTACTTATCAATGTTGAATTGTATATTGGCTCATAAATTGACAAACTTGATTCATAATATACGAGATATCCGATCTAGTGATAGTGACATATTATGGTACCCTAACAACACTTTGGTACAATTTAGGGTCATCCATAGGTTCACTACAAATTAGGATCCCCCTTCAGCTGGAGAAGATATGGGCTTTGCCTCAACAATGTTGGTGCCCCCCAAAAAATAACTCAAATGTATTTTAGTTTGGTTGAGAAATAAACTAGAAGTTGAATGATTTATTTCCATACGCAAAAAGTAGTTTAACTTGCCAAGATCTTTAACAGAGAAAATTGCATTAAGGTCCTTAGTAAACTAGTTCATATAGCTTTTATCGCTCCCTGTTAGTATAATATTATCCATGTAGATAAAAAAAAGTAATAGACGATGGATTTTAATGAAAAAATAATGATGAATATGAATATCAACTATAAAAACAATGTTGATAGAGGAAATCCTTGTGCTTATTGAACCAAGCATGCAGTGCTTGTTTTAAATCATGCAAGGATTTTTATAGAAGAAATGTATAGTTTAGATAGTAAGGTTCCATAAATCCCTATGGTTACTACTTATATATGGTTTCAAACAGATCATCATTCAAAAAAGTATTACTAATGTCAAGTTGCTTAAGAGACCATCCTCTCAATATAACTAGAGATAGAACGAGTTAGATTATAGTAGGCTTGACTACAAGACTAAAGGTCTCAAAGAAATCTGGACCTTCCTGTTGATTGCATTTGAAAACCACAAGCAGAGGCTTACATCATTTAATAGAACCATCTACACACCTTTTTATATGGTATACCCACTTGCTTCATAGGATATTGGCATTAGGAGGGCGAGGAATCAAAGTTTGATCTTATACCTATATTGAGTCTCAACCATGACTTTGAAAGTTTTAAGAATAAAAAATTCCTGAGATTTGATTTGTATAAAATAAATTCACATGTATTTGGAATAGTCATAAAAAAATTGTATGAAATAATAACTACCATTGTTTTAGGAGTTAGAGCCTAAGCATCTTAATAAACTAAATCAAACATAGACTTAGAATGAATATGAGAAGGAGGTAGATGGAGATGATGGCTTTTCCCCATTTGACCTCAAACAGACATATTTTTATTTGAGCTTATCGAAAGATTAAATGTAGCACCCAACTCTCGCAAGACAAATACCTGACATCTTGAGTGATGTTCGAGTATGTAACCAGCAAGAGTGGCATACTAGAACAATCAAACAATCTTAACCATTAATTATTTTATGCATCATACGCATATTTTGGACAACCGCTGATCAAATTAGGCCCATATTTTTATTTCATAAACATTTTCAATCGCAGGTATTGCTACACTTATTAATCAATCTCATTTACAAACATTTCCAATTTGGAAAGTCATTACAAAATATAATTATTCAAATAATCGAGGTACAATAATTGCGGAATAAACAATTTGATATAAAAATAAGGAAATACAAATGCATACACGAACTGATACTGACCTCTTTCTCTAACTCAAATGTAGTGGCTAGACTCTAATTTATCTAACTGGAGATCTTTTCTAAGCCTGAAAAATATTGCAAATTTTGGGTTGAGTTTTGCTAACTCAGCGAGTGGACCATCCTTGATGGCTCACTCAATCACATAACATGTCAATTCATATAATCATATATTTCACATCACTTCATCAATTCAACATGTTGAGTCACATACATTTCATATTCACTTAAATCATATTTCACATTAAGAAATCATTCAAACTATTTAAGTCATATATATATCAGATGCACATGCAGTGCTCATAAGATTCACTTTCAATTATTACTTTGTTGTGACCGAGTACCTTTTTTTCTAGTCCATATCCCTTGTGGATACCGAGCTTGTATCAGATAATGTACCATATCCCTTAGCAGATACCAGGTATAATAGCAATTGAGCTAGAGGCTCTTATCACATTATGAGCTTTAAGCTCTTTTTAGTGGTGACTCCGGTCACAACTGCCTTTATCTTTCATACATTAATGCAATGAAATGCATAACATTCACATTCACATTCACATTCACATTTATCTTTAAACTTTGGTCCGACATTCAACAAAAATGTTGAGTACTAACTTATTTCATCAAATTCACATTCAATGAGCATATGTATTTCATGCATCAAACGTCTCAGACATTCAGTGTTCGGAATCAACATAATCACATTCATATAATAATTCACTATATAATTTAAACAGAACAATCATTTATAGTAAGACCATCTAGGTCGACTCATAGTATGCTCTAGATTAGCATTAGCTTTTATGATCCAGAAACATCTGGATGAGGACATTTTATCCTGCATATCAGCATTATGCTATACACACACTGCACATACATTATTAATTGCACAATTACATAAACATTCAATTTTACATATATGATATGTGTCATGTATAATGCATGCTCAATTTGACTATTCTGGGTATGTTTCCTTATTCACGTCTCTTGATCAATCAAACCATATCATTTGTATGTGTGTAACTTATTCTTAGGTTTATACCTCAAGAACACTTGGTTATTCTAATATCATAATTCAATTACTCATCGTTTCTTTTCTAACAGTGTATGCTCTCAAAATATCAAATTCTTTTTCACCTTTACTCAATACATATTGCTCATCTCTTTTAAATCACAACTACTATCATATGAACAACTTCATTCCCATTATACTCATGCCTTTGGTCCTTTGATATGAACAATTCACTTACTAAGTTATAACATCATCAATCGATCATTCCAGCTTTTCATAAATTTTCAGGTCATTTTTTCATGGTCATTAAGATAAGGAAAATGAAGTATTTAGGCAATACTTTCTTCTAAAAAATTGTTCCTGTATGTCTTAAGTTTATAATGAACTAAAGTTCATAAAATTCGGTTCAGTATTATTCAAGTTATACACAAAATACTTCAGACTATTCTCTCATTGCAATAACACTCAGTACTCAACTTCGAGCCAAATTTTGAAACTATTAATGATAGAATTAAAATTCTATTCCTTCATGAACTTTGTATCCATATGTATCTAGTTTAATCTAAATTAAAATTCATTTCATTTGGATATCTACAGATCAAGATATGGCCAAAATACAGATGCTTGTTTAATGAAAACACTCTATTTAACAATATTCCAACACACTTCATCATTTTCATCCTAAACTCATTAATCAATCATCATCAATCCTTTATTAATGAATTCAAATGACCATGAAATTTTTTGGAGAGGAATTAAAATGTGCGAGGAGTTCATGGTCCAAATTTCAAGTCAATTGAAGGTCTGAAGACGAAGTTATGGTCAAAATAGTGAAGGATGTTCAAAACTATCAAATATCAGTATACCTTCACTGTCATGATCGTGCTTATGCACGATTGTGCAATTTTAGTTGATTGCTTATGGTTAAGATCGTGCTTATGTACAATCGTGCATTGCGAATCATGCATTACAAGATGCTTCCTCTTTGTCAAGATCGTGCTTGTGCACGATTGTGCATTGCCTGATTTCTCCCTTTTGTTACGATCGTGCTTGTGCACAATTGTGCAACTCCTCTAAGGCTCCTCATTGTCAAGATTGTGCAATGCCTCATTTTTTCTCTTTTTCATGATCGTGCTTCTACTACACGATCGTGACAGATGATGTTCTGCAGATTCATACGAAACTGCAGATTTTCATATCTTCTTCATCTCTTTTACTAAATTCAACATTTCTAACTTATATCTCCATTATTTTCTCTTCGTTTCGACTTCCATTAAACTCAACTTATTCATAAACAAATCAAAATCTATGATTGATTATAACCATAAAAAACATAACAGTTCATATACACATATTAATACTATTTTCTGCACTTCTTCATTTCATCTCTCACTATCATCTTAATCATTCCTATTTCAATACAGCTCATTACACTAGCCCTTTTCCTTAACTCCTACTCACTTAAATCCATCTTTATAACACCCAATGAGATTCACGTAAATATACGGTGAAAATAGAGCACATTCATATCATCCTTCCATGACTTTTCTGAACTCTTTTTATACACATTTTCAATGATTTTTCTATCTCAAAAATCACTTCAACAACATCTTATGAAATATTGATCATCAAATATGCAAAATTAAGACATGTGGCACACCCTAGTTTCTCACTCACTTTTCAGTATATATACATCCTCCTTTTATAAACATGTAACTGTTAACTATCATGAATAATGCTTCATTCAACAAATAAAGAAGAGTAGTGCTTAAGACTTACTTGTTTAAGCTTCAAGATCTTTAAACTCTTCACGTTTTCTCTTAACCCTAGCTCTCTTCTCTCACTCATAAATCATCATTCAAGGGTGATAGGTTAGGGTCTTTATTAAGAAATGAAGAAGACAACGAAACAGTAGTAACAAATGAAAGGGGAAAGCAAGCTTCAACGTGGATGGGTGAGAAAATTCATGGAAGTAAAGAAGCTTGTAGAAGGTGAAGAAAGTCACGAAGGAGAAGGAGAAGTAAGCAAGATTCAGACAATTAAATTGCCTTTCAATTCTAATCGTAGGAATAAAGACTAGGCTTGGCAAGTGACACGAGTCACTTATCACATGTCCAATTCTTATGATCTTAAACTAGGTTCTCTTATTAAACTAGTTCAATCAACTCCAATTGTCTCTCAAGTTTCAATGACATTTGTCAATAAATCCCAAAGTCATTTATAAAATTTTCCACTGTCATTTGACTCTTATTTCTACTACCATTTATCAATTGTTTTGCTATTTGACATTTTTCCTAATCCAAAATTACCCTTAATTCCAGAAAATTATCATATTTTACCAAAAAATTCTAGTTTACTACTTATACACTCCTTAATTTTTAACTCATATAATCCACAATTCACATTATAATCATATTAAATATCAATTATACTTAGAAAATGTTAAACGAGTGCATGTACAATCATCGAAATGTGTGCAAAACAATCAAATTCATGGGTGTGTATGCTAACATTATGCATAAGTATGAAATGCATTTTTCTAATATCTCTTACTATTTCTTAGTTACAGAAATCTAGTGTTCTAACATTTAGCATCGAAACGGGATGTTACACTAAAATTAGAGACAAACCTATGAACAACTTTCTCATTAGGAGGGCCCAAAGAATTATGCCACCTTTGTAAAGAAATGCGTTCTTTGAAAAAAGCACAAGAAAATGAAAGTTTTTATAAAGATGGGTAGCCAACTAGCTAATATAACCTTGATCAAGCATTCCCATATTAACACTTTTCCCTGCATATTCTTGGCAAGCCAAAAAGTAAGATAAAATTGTAATGGGTAAATTGAGAAACACTTAACAAGTTTTTGGTGATTTGAGGAACATGTAGAATATTTTTTTAATAAGATTAAATCAATATTAGCATTAAAACTAGTCTTTTGAATGTTAGATATGGGAAGTTGCAAACTAGTACCCATTATGATTTGCTCATCTCCAACGTATTTTGAGTGCACATACAAGTTATTAAGATTTGCAGTTAAACGATTAGTGGCACCATAATCGACATACTAAGTAGGGTCACGAAGTTTGGTGAAGTACTCAAGGCATATATTTTTGACACCTTTTTAGTTGTAAAAATGTGGTTCAAGCGATTATAACACTCCAAAGCAAAATTTCATGGTTTATCATAAAATTGGCATATGACCTTAGATTTATTATACCTTCCTTTGGAACTATTAGACTTATAAATATTATAGCCACCTTTATAACTTCGTTGGTGAACTTATTGATATTATGACCACCTTTATAAGTCTTTTGGTGAGGTTTTCCATTGGCATAATATTGATTGTACAAGTTTGCATAGATGAATTGTAATTGGGTCCTTTTTAGAAGGAGCCTATGTTGGCAGCGAGAAAATATATTTATTAGAAAGCTCCATTTTTTCTCCTCTTGAAGGAGCATTCCTAAAAATTCATCAACATAAACAAACTCAACTCTAGTATTGATAGAGATATGAAAAGTAGAATAAACCTCTCCTAATCCATGAAATATGAAATTGACAAGATCATCTGCTAAAACTAGGTTGGATGTGGAGGCTAATATGTCAACTATATTTTGTTTCTTTTCCGTATACTCTAAAATAGAGAATGAGCCTTTTGAGAATATTTGAAGTTGCAGCATAATTTCAAGGATAACCCGGGCCTCTTTAACAATAGAGACTCTCACAATGTTGGTTTGAATTTTCTCATAAATGGTGGATTTAATTTAAGCAATAAGAGGAACAATCTATCCTTTTTCTTCCAAACAACAAATTTAATATTAGATTTTTGAATGAAAGATTGAGGTGTATCTCCCTCTGGTTGTTCTTGAATGAAGATTGATGGTGCCACAATTTCACCAGTAATAAAACCATCTAAATCAAATGTATCTAAGGTTGACAGAGCATTTATGCTCTAGAGATATAAGTTTTCTCTTTCTAACTTAATGTTCATGGTTGGAAAAGAAGCAAATGAGGATTGGGTGGAAGAAGCAGTAACAAGGAGGTTTCTGTTTTGAGAAATTGCTATAATATTTGAGTATAAAAGAGATTCTAGAGAGATATAAAAAATCTAGTACAACAAAGTTCTCTAATAAGAGCATCTAAGTTACTTGTTAATATTCTCCTTAATATCTTAATTTATAAATTTAAAATTTTAAAATAACATTATTAATTATAAGATATCTTTTTACTGTATTTCAAATTTTGATGTGTCTTGAATTAATATATTACTAACTTCATGTAATCAATTCTAAAGTGTTCGGTTGTTTTATCATTAAATAAACTTTAAAAAATTTTCAATTGAGTTGCCAAATTTTTAAGACCTTAATAATTTATTTTAAAATGCTAATTTTTATTGATGTAGCTAATAGATAGACATATACATGATATTTAATAGACAGGTCATATTGTCAAAAATAATATTTTTAATTGAATTATTAAAATTTTAAAAGTTGATTTTAATATTTTAAAAAATTAAATACTAAATTAAAAATTTTTAAAAATAAAACACTTTTAAATAAGTTATTAACATCAATTTCGACACAATTGCCTCAATTCTAATGATAATGAAACAACACCAAGAAACAGAAACAGACCTTTCTTTCCACTATGAAAAAGACCCGACTAATTTTAAACCTTGATGCAATGGATCCTACACTAAAATTTCTCGCCAAAGCACCATTTTATCTTTTACCTAGAGGCCATAGAAGAGGGATTAGTGTTAAATTTTGTATATGTTATGTGCAATAGAAGTTAGGTCTACAACAGCCGCTCAAGTTGCCAGTGATTACAAAGAAGAAACAACAAAAATAAAATTTACAATGTTAAAAAATGTATTGGTTGTAATGGGGAAATCCTTAGTAGATAGTAATATTCCTTTATCCTAAAACTCTCATTCAATGTTTATGTTTAGGTTGATTGAGGTTTTACGTTACCTGACTATATTGATTTTTGAGAACTTCGTTTTCGCTCTTTATCGTAGCTGCTAATTCTGATTGATTTTGGAATTTTTGCTCCAAGTTGATTAGACATTTGGAGTAATGCATGAAGCCAAATGCTTATTCTCATATAATTAAGAAAATAGGTGTATTCGTGATGATTTTGAAATAAAGTTGACAAAGCCTTGCCTTGTGTGAGTGTTATCTTAAAATCATTTTAATCATCCAAATGCTTGGGTTCTTAACCAACTATGACCTTTCTAATACTTATCTTTCAATCTAGTTACTCGTATGCTATGCAAGGTGATATGTACATTTCAACAAGTAGGCAAGATATGCTAGACCGTATTTTAACTGTCAGTTGTCTTCAATTTATTTATGTTTATTTTGGTTTTTTATCCCATTAAAAGTCATATGCTACAAGAATGGACTGAGTAATTCACCTAAACCATATAACTATGATGGAAACTATATCATCATGGATAATGAATTCCCATCCTTTCTACCCCATAAAATGTTATGGAAACTAAAGGTAGTCAAGTTCTAGATTGTGTTCCTAAATTAGACGCTTAGGCATTTATTTAATATTGGTGCTCTGAAAAATTGCTTATGTATATTTTGGGACTTCTTATAATATATATTTGCATTCTTTTGTAGCTAGAACATTCACTGAAATTGTTACTGATGTTTCAGCTAACAGGGCTTTAATTTCGATGCTTTTCGGGAAGTTAAGTTGCGCGTCATTGCTAATGTTATACTATTACTGGTGTTTTTTCATTTAATAAAATAAAAAATCATCGTTCCTAAATTTTAAAGTTAAAACTTACTTCATCTAACTTTCCAATAGAAACTAGATTCTTGGCACAACTATGAACATAAAGACAATTTTTAGATCTAGACGATATCCAATATCTAATATCAAACTATATGTTTCAATTGCCTTCATTCTACTCCCTATATATAGGAACTTTTCAGTTCCATTTTTGGGTTAGATTGAAAGGAATCTTCTCATAACTTGTGATACATGAGTAGTTGCATAAGAATCTAACTATTAGGTATTGTTAGGCACTTCAATAAGATATGATTCAAAAGATACTTAAATATAGTGTATACCTTTCTTTTAGAACTGTGCCTTTCTTTTTTAGACAATCTTTCTTGAAGTGACCAATTTTCTTTTAGAAATAGCACCTCTGTTCCTTATGGATTCAACCTATGTTGACTTTCATTAGGGCTTTATCCTTCCTTTTGTACTTCTAACCTAGTTTAGTTTTGCTGCTATTAGCTTTGTTATGAAATGTGAGAGAGATAGAGTGATCCTTCATCTTTTTTAAGCACCTTCCTCTTGAACAAACATGGCTTTAATTTCTTGAAAGTTCCTTTTTTTCCCTTAAGATTGTTTTCGCATAGTATTGACCAAACTCTATAAGAAGTGAATTGATAATAAACTGAACCAGAAAGGACTCATTTACATCCCCACCCATCAATTTTATCTTAGTTGCTAGATTTCCTATACTTTTCATATGATCATGAATGGGTTATGACGAGTCAAACTTCTTTATCATCAACTCACTCGTTAGATTTCCTACAATGGACTTGTCAGTTATGTCCAATTAAGAGTACTCCTTTATCTTCATCATAAATTCCCTTATATTGTTTGTTTTAGGCATTAATGGCTTAACATTTTCAACGATCATCATCGCATCAAGTTCAAGCTTAGCGTGTTGAATCGCTCCCACTCCTTATGAAAAGACTTGTCAGCTTTTGTACTGGTCTCAATAATGGTTGTTACTTTTCATCTGAAACTATTGCTAGATCTAAATCCATAACACCTAGTTGTTTGGACTTATTGAACTTGACCAATGCATTGCCCAAAGCAAACATATTGGTAGAAGCTGCAAACATTACACAAGCTCAAACATGAAAGCTTTGAGTAATTTTAATACATTCAAACAAAAATAAACTTTGATTATGTATTGAAGTTCACCTTTGGGTGGTACTTAAATACCTAGTTTTAACTAAAAATAATGTTAACATAAATATGCTTTTAATAGATAATTAATCATACACTACAAGTGTTGGAACCCGATCTTAGAACTGGATCCCAACCGAAAAACGGAGAACGGAAGTCAAAAAACGAAAGAATCCGAAGCAGAATCATAAAGTGAAATAATCGAATACGAGTGGAAACGAATCAAACAGACAACGAATCGAAAATTGCGAAACGAAAGGCGAATTACAAATCGAAACGAACCGAAGGGATGAAACAAAATGAATCGAACAGGAAACAAATCGAAAAATGGATCGAATATCAAAGCAAACAAACGGGTCAATCTACTTAAACAAATTTCCGACATCGAAACAAATATGGAGCGAATTCAAAGCATACAAACGGAGTAACTGAACTGAACAAAGGTCCGACATCCGGGAACAATTATCTTACAAATAATACTATCGCGTTGGAAACCTACACTAAGACATATCCGAAATCCGGTACAAATTTTTTTTTCACTTTATTCATCTTTCATACAAATCAAAACAATTCCCTTTTGGAAATTTATCCTTAATCCAAAAGTCAAAACATAAGATTCTTTTAATTCATCATTTCTCATCTTGTTAATAAATCATATATCTTATTCTTACTTATTCTTTCTTTACCATAAAATTTCGGCAGCATAACGGCTGCATTTTCATAAACCCAAACCTGAAAAAGGGTTTCAAACTCACTTCCATAATACCAGCTCAATCAACACACTACTCCCGGACCTCACGTCCAGAATCCAAACTCATACACAATCCTATTCATATACAGTCATATTCATAATTCGATTTAATACTCAATCCCAGAAATCAAATACATCATACTCAATTTTATACACCATTTCATAATTCACAATTCAATCCAAACCCAAAAATCAATCATATTCATATTCAATCACAAATCATGTCCCATAACCATATACGTTCATATCTCATCTATAAACCTTAACATATTATAACAACATAATTTACATCACAATTTCCTATAATCATACACAATCTTATTTGTCAATTCCATACTCGAATTTAGAAATTATTTACATTCCGAAATCATTTCTCAAACCTTGCAAATCATTGCTAAATAATTTCAATAGTTTCACAGCTGAAAATCCTCAATAGCTTATTTCTCAAAATTCTTACATTTTTCACACTTACACATTACATGAACAAATTCAAAAGCATGGATACACACAAATACAAACAAAATAGAAAACACATAATATATCAGAATGGTTTGGTTCGGTCCAAAACGGAACGTACTGCACATTCCCGCATAGCGGTCCTATGCAGCCGTGAACGGAACGTACTACACCTTCCCGCATAGCGATCCGGTGTAGCCGTGACTTATGGGAGTCCGAAATCAAAACTCCAGTGCCACTAGCGGGCAGGCGGGAGAAATCTTTAGAATAGACAAGTGCGCACTTGTCCCACTCATGGGATCTGACGAAACCCACATAACACATAAATCGAAACCGAAAAATTCGGATTGCCCAAAGGCAACATTTTGAAATCTTGATTTTTCATATAGTGTCGTGCTCGACACATATCATATTCACAAATCACATAAAGTCATATAGCAATTTACATGCAATCTCAATTTATCACAAAGAATGCATCAATTTTTTAAAATCAGAATTCAAACACACAATGCACATTTTTCATCCAAAATTTCATTTAGCAATCTCATTTTTTATTCAAAACAATAAAATCCATCAATTATTTCAATTTAATAAATCATAGCAATATCATCAAAATATTTGAATAATTCGAAAACAATGAATTTCCTAAATCTTGCAATTTCTTAAAATCATTCCGAAAGCAAGGAATTTAGTCTTTCGAAAATCAAAATTTTCAAACATTTTCATAAACATAATTTATGAAAGTTTTTATTTCTTGATTTTTCAAAAAAACATACTTAGCTTAAAATTCAATAAATAAACATACTACCCACCTCGAATCAATGCTAGAAGCTTGTTCCTAGCTCCAATTTGACCATTTCTTCTTTCTTTCTTCCAATTTAAAATTTCGTAAACAAAATTCACCCAAATTCAACATCATAAAAAGCATAATTACTCAAATTGATCTTAGAAAATAAAAATCCCTTATATATTCAAGCTATCTAAGTCAAAAACTTCCAAATCCCCAAATCACAAAAATTGGGCATAAAACCTAATTCACAATTATCCAAAATTGAACCAATTAAAACATGTAATCTTCAAAATTGAGCTTAGAATTAACAAACCCATACCAATTCTAAGGCATCTAAACCAATAAACTTCCAAAAATCACAAATCAAAATTTCAAGTCTTACCTCATCTTTCCCCATTTTCGAATTTTTCTTGTCTCATAAGGGAGCTATCACCTTCTTCCATCTTTTCCCTCTAGAATCCACACAAAAATCATGCTTGAAGCCCCAAAATTCGAAACCCTAAGCATCGTTTTCTTCTTCCTTCCTCTTTCTCATCCGAAAGCTACTCTCTTCTTTCTCCTTCTTTTAT
>JANITW010000236.1:8335760-8346173 GCA_027564335.1 Erythroxylum williamsii
GGAAAAAGGTAGACATAGTATAGTAGGAAGCGGAAAGAATATTAATAACCTTCAACGAGTCCACTTCTACGACCGCACAACGATACCCTCGATCCCATGCCAGGGAGAGACCTATATGAAACCCCCACAATTCTGCCTTCAGTCGTATCCCCACTCCAAAATTCATTAGGAAACCACCACACCAATACCCTTGGCTAGATCTCAGTAGACCTCTAGCTGCTGTCTGATTAGAGCCGGGGGTGAATTGCTCCATCTGTGTTAAGTTTGATCTAGCCCTCCGATGGTTTTTGCCAACTCACTGGAGCACCCACCGGCAGAACATACCTCGGAAAGATCTGGTTTTCCACCGTATTGACTCGGGGGATCCAACCAATATAGTCCATGACTAGGCGAGTACCCTCCACTGGCTAGACAAAGTCAGGATCAAAGATGTTGTTGTTCCTCCATTTCCATAAAAACCAACAGGTGACTCCAAAGATAAACGCCCAACTTATCGGAGTGGACTGTGTCTGAGGGTGAAGGTTACTAAAGACCCATATGATCGCATCCTGCTGGAAGAAGGTCCTGGCTAAAGAGGCAGAAGGGAATTGCTGCCAGAATGAAATTACTCTGGGCCAATCCCTTAAAGCATGAAGAATAGACTCTTCCTGACCACATCAATGACAGTCGCTGTTGCTTGTTAAGTGACGCACCACCTGTTGTTGGTTATTTAACAACTTTCCTTTCACCAACAACCAAAGGAAAGACCAAATTCGCTGTGGTCCTGCCCATTTCCATATGAGCTCCCAAATCTTGCAGGACTCGTCCTGATTGGGTCATTTGATGAGGGCATAAGGAGAAGCCACTGTGAAAGGCCTGGGAGAGGTGGGACCCTAGTGTAATTGATCCTCTACTATGTCATTGTGATGAGGGCATAAAGATGCAATAATCATACAAACAGTGGAAGGGAGGTAATGTTGAAACAGATTCCATTTCCAAACCCCATCTGTACTTACATAACCTGAGACCGTGCTATCAAGGACGCTTTCCAGAACTGGGGAGGTGGCCACTGAATGTAGTGGTCCTAGGTCCTCAACCCAATTATCACGCCAGAATCGGATACGACAACCGTCGCCCAGTTTCTAGGTTGCGCCTTGGCGCACGAAGTGCCATGTCGCGGTTAACTCCCTCCAAAACGTTGAGGGTCCTGCTCGAGCCAATGTCAGGGGAAGGTGTTAAACATCGATTCTGTAATTGGCCCGCAGGAGACGAACCCATAGAGCATTGGGTTTAGTGAGTAAATCACATCCTAATTTGGTTAAGAGCGCATCATTGGAAGATTTAATGCGCCTCACACCCAGGCCTCCAGCTTTTTTAGGGGCGCACACGGCATCCCATTTTACAAGATGGATTTGCCATTGTCCATCGTGCGATGCCCAGATGAAGTTTCGCATTAATTTTTTCAATCCATCGCAAAGTCACCGGGGCAATCTAACTGTTTGTATAGTAAACATTAGGAGGGCCGTAACGACAGACTGGGTTAATGTAACCCGACCCGCTAAAGAGAGCGTACAAGATTTCCACCTCGTCAGTTTCTTGTGGGCTTTATCCAGTATGTACTGGTAGGTATGTCTGGAGGTTCATTCATGAATCAGGGGATACCTAGGTATTTACCAAGATTAGTGGTACGAGGAATATTCAATGCGTGGCCGAACCGGCTCTCATTGTCACGAGAGACATTTTTGGAAAAGAACACTCGAGATTTATTAGTGTTAATACGCTATCCCGAAGCATTACAAAAGACGTCTAGCGTCTAAGTAAGCATATACGTTTGATTATCTGTGGCTTAAGCAAAGAGAATGGGGCTGTCTGCAAAAAATAAGTGGGAGACTGGGGTCCCTCAGGGCTTAACTTGATCAGTTTCCACTGTCCTTGTCCCAACTCCAGGTTAATAAGATGCCCTAATCTTTCTATGCGTAGCACAAATAGATAGGGGATAATGTGCGGTTGGAATGGTTCTGATAAGAAACGTTGCCAGGAGATTTGCATGAACACAATCGTGATGCACTTCATGATAAGCTAGGTGAGGTTGGTCGGGATCCAAGTATCCATTAAAGTGTCCAAAATGAAATCCTAACAAATCCGGGCATAGGCTTTTTCGAGATCCACTTTCAGCGCCATATAATCGATCTTGCCCTTCTTCTTACCATAGTGTGGATAATCTCTTGAACGATGATAATGTTATTAGTAATATTACGACCAAGAATGAAGCTGCATTGATTTTCTACCACTAGGGAATCTAGGTGACCTTTCGGCCTATACACAATAACTTTGGCAATAACCTTGTAGAGCACACTACAGAGGCTAATGGGCCTGAATTGGGAAATATGAGACAACGAAGGATTTTTGGGGATCAGGATCAAAATGGTATGGTTCAAATCCTCTTCCCAACGTTCCAAACGGAAAATAGCTTGGATAAAAGCCACAACAGATTGTCCAATTTTGTCCCACTGTGACTGAAAAAAAAAAAACAACATTGTAACCATCCACACTCGGGGCTTTGGTCGGGTTGATAGAAAAGACGGCCTTCCTAATTTTGGTTTCGTGCATAGAGGACTCTAGCCCTGGAATCTCGGCCTCAGAAATCCCAAGAAATGCTCCAGTAAGTAACGTCTGAGGAGGGGTCACACCTTCCGAAGTGCACAACTGAGCATAGTAATTCCTTGCTAAAAGACAGAGTTGGAACTGATCAGTAATCACAGAGCATGAATCATTAGTAAGGCTCGTGATCTTTAACTTCTTTCTTTTCGTAAGGGTGATTGTATGGTAAAATTTGGTATTCCGATCACCCTTCGAGATCCAGTCGCATTTGGCTCGTTGATGTCAGTAAAATTCCTCCTCACTCATCACCTGGAAAAGCTCCATACTTAGCTGCTCCTCCAAGTCTAAAAGTGACTCAGAACTGTCTGTTTGTAACACTCTCTGAATACCCTCCAAGCAGGCCAACAGGCGTTTTTTACGATGGAAGATGTTTCCAAACACAGTTCTATTCCATTCCTAAAGATGAGTAGCAAAGGTGGTCAGGGATTGCCAAAAGGTTGCCTCTCCAGGATTCCAGTGAGCATCGATCACTTCGGCGAACCTTTCATGGCCAATCCATGCATTTTGGAACCTAAAAGTCGGAGAAGACTCAATTCTCGGAGAAGGGCTGGTGAGATGAATCAGCAAAGGGTGATGGTCCGACCCCAGATAAGGAAGATGATGAACAACCATTTAGGGGAATGTTTGGACCCAGGAAGTAGATCCAAACACTCGGTCTAAACGCACTTGGGTTGAAGCTCTCTTCCACGTAAATTTAGAGCCTGTCCAAATCGTGAAGGTCACTATCATTCACCCACTTCTTAAAGAGATGGTTAAGTACGCAACCAGACGTAGCGCCACCCCTTCTGTCTGAAAGCTCCAATTTAGTGTTAAAATCTCCTCCCACAATCCATAGCCCAAGATTTGACTAACCTAACTAGTTTAAAATGGGCCATAGTATTTTTTGGGAGGCGAATTGAGGACTAGCATAAATAGGCGTGAAGACAAAGGCGCCATCTGTGTGCTTTACTTTAGCATGCAGGAATTGGCGGTGAGCAAAGACCACAGGCCCCTCAAATTTGTGCTTCCAAAGCACCCAGATGTCACCAGAAAAGCCTTTTGATTCGATCCTAAAGGAAAAGTCGAACCCCAATTTCTGGATTATGTTGGATGCTCTAGAGCCACTAATTTTGGGCTCCAACAAAACCAGTATACCTGGCTTATAAATACTCGTATAATTACAGATAATGACCTGAACTCGGGTTCCTCCCGCGCTTTGACAATTCCAAATGATAATTGACATCATGGGGTATGGATTTGAGCAGTCCCCCTGGCCGCGGGGTTATCCGAGATAATGTCCATACCTCCACTATCCATGATGTCCATCCTGTGAACTTTAAGAGTTCCCAAGGTTGAAGGTTAGCCTTTATTGATGATTCGTATCCAAAGGGTTCCTTTCCAAAAGCTAATCTTTAGGTACGATCTCCAAATTGCGGCAAAAAGAATGTAGCCAAAAGGTTACCTTATTGTAGTACTTTATTATTTATATTAGATTAACTTGCTTAACATTAATTTTTGAAAAATAGTAATTATCAAATGTCCTATTGAAAAAATTCTAACATGAGAAAGATACAATAAAAGTTTAAAAAATTGAGTTTCAATTTGAACCAAGTTTTTAGTATATTGAAATGGATTCAAATTTCTATATACATATATCTACAACTGTTACAAAAATTGTATTCTCGTTTGAGAGGGAAGCTAACAAGCGCTAGTTGTTGAGGATGTTGAGAAGTGAAACTCTGGTTTTCAACAACTGCCTGTAGACAAACGCCAACTCCTCCTCCATTTCTTGCATTTTAGATTCCAATGCCCCTAATCCTTTCAGTACATTCTGTACTGCCACAAAATTGACGCCATTGCTTGGCTTCAAGATAAGCAATTCAGCATCGATCTTTTCCAATTCAAATGCATTAACATTTCTTTCACAAGATACGCTTTTAGATTGGAAGAACTTTGAAAGAGTAGACCAACCGGAGTGCTTTAGATTTGCCTGCGGCTGAGAAATTAGAGACAAGATGGACCCAAATGCTGAAAGACCAGTTTCCTCGACATTCCTCAACTTGTTGATCAGAGTTTCCTGGTTGCAGTTGGCGTCCAAGTTTGTGGTGCAAATCCTGTCCTTCTTCCTCAAGGTTCTCAGATATTTGCAAGCGACTTTGTTCAGCAATTTTCTTGATTCGCAGAATGCATTTATTTCACCAGTCAAGCAACCTTCCCCACCTCTTTTTCTCCGAAGCGACGATTGCAGTTCCTGCATGCATTGCTTCATCTGTGAGATGGCATCGGTCGTCGTTTCACAAGTATCTAACAACCTCAGAGATCCATTCAATGCGTCTTGTACGCATTTACTATGTTGTGCATGGGATAGAGTCTGTTGAGTGGTTGGCAATTGAAGGAAAGCAACAAGAGCCTTGTACAAATCCTTCAGACCAACTATCTTATGGAATATCGACCCAGAGTCTGTTGCCTTCAACTTGTCTAGTCTATCTTCGATACTCGCAGTCATTGGATGAGATCTGGAGGCCAAGCTGATTGAACGAACATGGCAAGCAGCCATTTTAGCTTTTTGTTCAGAAGAAAACTGAAACCTTCTAATCAATGTGGATTGCACAAGGTTTTGGTGATTGTTTCGACTCACCTTACTTCTGCTCAGCACCCTTTTATATACAAAGGTGTAAAAGGACATCAAGCCTTCAAAGACTTCTACATTCTGTCATGTTGCGAGTTTAGCCAACAGTCTTGCTGACGAATCATCATTGTTTCAAGGGAAGAGGCCTAATAATATTAAAGAATGCTTTAGTTGATTAATTATTGGCACCCACCCCCTAATAAGATATGTTCATGCTTTGCGGACAGGATAAAAACCAGCAAATCCCAATACCATTTGAGCTTGAAACTTGTCACTTTAACAGATCATCCTGCCACTAGTCATCGCAATGGAGTGAGATATCTCTAAAAAAATACTCGGTCGCCTCACCCAAAAAATGATTGTAGTTTGTTGTTACCTTCAAACGTAAAAGCTCAGCCTGCTGGAATTTAAGAGGAGATTAGATTGATCATTGACTTTTGCAGCGAAGTTGACCCAGAGGTGGGTTAACAAACACTTTTCTTCGTATGCTGTGTGGTCTAGCTACTGCAAGTGGAATCTTGACAGAATGGCTTCTTCTTGCTCAAGCTCAATAACCTACCAAAAGTTCTTTAGAAGCATAGTTTGTCAAAGTCAATAATCAGCAGCCGTGGTTTCCACAAGTTTAACTGCATGGTATTGGTTGATATAGTAGAAGGCTAATATAGGATAAGGACAGGAGCTCCATCCTTCCACTTGCGCAGTTGGTGTCATGTGGCGAGTTTAGTTAGCAGTATTAGACGATAACGTTTACGAAACTTAGGGGTTGAGTATAATATGCAAAAATATGACTTTTATGACATAAATTACAATTGACACGCAGATCTAGAATAAACAATTGATATAAATTATAAAAGTGTAATATTACATGCATGACGTGGAAGATGTTATTATTGAAAAGAAATCGAGAAATTTCTCGTTAAAATTGGTTTATCTTTCTTGACTCTTTTGTAGTTACAAAAATTTGATGGAAAAACATATAATAGATAGTGTGAGCATTATTACGTATCCCGGATCTACATGAAAAGATTAAAAACGAACGTAATGCGGAATACCTAGATTTTGGTTCCATTTCTGATTCTGATGCCGATTTCGAGTTTCAAACGTCCACTACAAGAAAAATGTAAATTAGCGACGGAAACTTAGCAACGGAAAAATTCATGATCTTATAATTAATGCATGACATTTTGATTTGTTTATATATTTAATTTGTTTAAACAAAAAGTTGATTGATGATATAAAGTTAAAATTTTCTTAATTGATAACAAAAACATTAAATTGTACATAATAAGTCTTTGTAATTCAAACCAAATGACTACAACAATCCTATTGTCTTGGTGGCCACAGATGGTCTGAGGTGCTACCCCTTCCCTTCAATTCATCTATCTCATTTCGGAGTTGAGTTATGTACTCCATCGTCTATTGCAACTGACATGTCAATGTCTGCACTGTACTCCAAAGCTCATGGACTTCATGTATTGTCGACCGTCTACTAGATGTTATTGTACTGGACGTAGAAGATTGTGAGTAACATGTGTTCGCAAATGAATCTAACTCAAAGATCCTTCCATGACGGTCCTTACCACCCACTGCATCAAGACATGTTTGAGTCTCATCAATAGCTTGTTCATGCTAAGACTATCGCTAAATGTTTTCTTGTATTTGGTCCTATTAAGAAGCAATGTTTATATTAATAAGTGATAATTATTAAGAAATAATAATAAAGCATTAATTCGCATACATTCAGCTCTCTACATTGGCTATTCACTAATATCACAACGTCACACTTCTTCGTATGAGTGTGCAAAAACACCTGAGTAGGTGTAGGCCGTATGCCCATAGGCTTTTCTTGCATATTTAACCTAAAATGTTATATGTGAACTAGGTTTTATAAAAATTTTAGCAGAATTTCCTCTATTTTTATGATATTTCTCCCTGTTGAACAAATAAAATAACTCAACATAGTCATATATGGTACCAGACATTTATACCATTATCATTATCTATAATACACATATTTTCATTTCAACATTCACTCATCAATTTAAATTAAAATACAACAAAGTAAAACATTTACAATATAAGTGTCAAGTTTAGATACTTACAAGTCTCTGTGCATGTTAAAATGAAAATTATAAAAACTGATACAAATTCGATTAAAATGTTAACAAATTCATTGTAGACATTGTCAAAAATATAAGGCCAC
Organism: Erythroxylum williamsii; assembly: GCA_027564335.1. Lineage (NCBI taxonomy): Eukaryota > Viridiplantae > Streptophyta > Magnoliopsida > Malpighiales > Erythroxylaceae > Erythroxylum > Erythroxylum williamsii. Next base: position 8,343,212 of record JANITW010000236.1, read on the forward strand.
TAAATATCATTTGAATACCTGTTAAAGCTTCTCTTCAACCTCCTTCGAAATAGAAATACTGCCAACAAATGTGTACCTATAATCAAGAACAAAATTATTCACAACTTAAAAAGCGGGATATATTAAAACAATCATACAAAACAAACATGTTAGGATCAATGGTGAGTAAAATTGATTGGTAAATGTCTAATTAGAAGACATAGACAATTAGGATCCACAAGATCAAGCATTACATCATTAAAACCACAAGGAGAAAAGAGTAAGCTAATGAATATTCGCCTTTATTATGTAATTAGAATTTTTAATATTATAATTATTTGCTTTTCTACAAACAAATAAAGGATGTTAATAAAAATTAGAAAAGTTAGCGAGTACATAAAGGACGATAATCATGCTTAGACACTTTAAAGCATGAGAATGCAGAGTTGCATGAAGGTTAGTTGATTCTCTCAAGGATTCATTGTCTAAGTTCACTAACAGAAGTGAGAAACTATAAAACAAGTTACAAGCTCAAAACAGTTGTAGTAATAGTTATAGAATCAAATATATTCATGAGAATGCTTACAACACTTCAAACTACTTTTATCAAAGGAAAACATTTATGTACTAAAGAACCAATGCATATGATGAAAAATGAACATGGAGCATCCATATCTATACACACATACGACACATCCACTAAGGCTCACGTTAAGAGCAAACCTTATGCTTTCATAGGTCATTTACAATCTAGACCAATAATTTAACACTCTCAATAAAATAATATGCATATCTTATATACCAATACACATGATAACATGCAATCCCACTCATATCGCATTGGCTTACACCAACCATAATTATATGACACATTTTCACACTCCACACAAGCATCATTACAATGAAAGAAACATATCTCGAGCATAAAACTATGTTACCAGGGACGGAGCCATGCCTTTGGGGAGGGGGGCCATGGCCCCCCCTCTCAAAAATTTTTTTTTTTTAAATTACTTAAAATTTTTTTCAAATATTTTTTTTCAAATAAGTGGCCCCCCCTTAGAGTTGAGTCTTACTCACTTAAAATTTTTCCGGCCCCCCCTTAGAGTTAAGTCTGGCTCCGTCCCTGTATGTTACCACTTTTTATTATTTAAATAGAACATCCAATCACTTACATAAATCAAAAGTTTCCATGGCTCATATGTCTATTGAAGAATAAGGAATGCATACTTACATTAAAGTTATATTGTTCATCGTCATACAATTAAATCATATGACATAGTATGTTATTTTTATGGTAAATATAGGCATATTGACAAATTTTGCTTCTCAAAACAAATTTATCAAAAGGTTAAAAGATGAAAATGAACGTTTTGTTGCCTTTATTAGGAGTGACTAGTATGGAATTTAAAAATTAAAGTAACAAGGATAACGTTCCTTAAGTTTAAAATATTTGACTTGGTCTTTTATCCTTATCAATTAGTTAGCATCTGTATCGTTTAAACTAGATTGCTTGAGATATCAATTGTACTTGTATATAAACTGTAACTCATCAATAGAAAGATATAAGCCTTATTCATCTCAATTGTTTAAACTTCTTTATAAAGGTTTGAAAACTTTGTGAGGATTTAATAGGTCATTTAATATGAAGAAAATACAATTGAAGAATCTATGCATGTCTTTTCTATGAATATAACCCTTTTATTTCCAAGAAAGATTTTGAAGAGATGAGATAGGTATATATATAAAGATCTAAAGTCATTAGCCTTTCTTGGAATTAAAATTCATAACCAATAAATCAATTATGAATATATTGTTGAACTAAGTGAGGGAAACAAGAAGGATGAAGAACTCTCACGAGAATGGAAATTCAAAGAAAAATCATCCTTCAAATCAAAATTTAGATGATGTTTAATAAGGGGTAATCACTAGACCTCAACTTAAAGATTTTTGTCATATAAACTTAGTAGGTTAAATTGAATCTAAGACAATAAAAGAAGTCCTTAATGATGAAAGTTTGGTTCTTGCTATGAATGAGGAGTTTAATCAATTGGACTCCAAATCAAGAAAATGAAGGAAGGTATCTTTATAGATGAAGAAAATTACATTAAAGAACTATTCAAGTACTTCAAAATGGACCAAACCAAACAAAACAATTAATGACACCTATTAGGAAGAATTAACCAAGTTCATCTTAATTAATACAATTTTACAAACAAAAGGCATTTCAACAAACACCTAATATGCATCAAACAATCATCCCAACATCACAACTAAATTTCAAAACTCAACCTTCTAACACTAAAATTTCAACCTCAATTCTTCTTATCCATTCACAAATTACTCAAATGTACAAAACAAATCAAATAAACAAGCAAAATTAATTAACACAAAACTCAAACAACGATTTGCAATATACCCCACGAAAATGCAACAATGATGGGAGAAGACGACGAGCTTCCGACGTCGACCACAACGCCAACTAGAAAGTTGGAGGAGAACTCGCCGGAGGAGAGGAGATGACACGAGAGGGAGGAGAAGAAGAACAACCTGACTAGGGTGTTTGATTTAAACAAATCAAAACAATGTCGTTTTGTTTAAGTTTATAACATTCAATTGCATGGAGACGACGACGTATTTTTTAAAAATTTACCGAAGTAGTATTTTGTCGCTAATATTACGTCGAGGATGTTAATTCTTCATTTTTCTGCCACCAATTCCCGCCTTAGTTGCTGGCGGGATTGTTCTGTCATTAAATTAAATTTTCTCGATACTTTTTTTGACAGATGGCTAAATATCATCGGTAATTTGCGACGGAAAACTTTCTGTCGTTATTTTTCCATCGTCATTTCCTTATTTTCTTATAGTGGAAAAGAGATTAAGAAATTTCACTGCAATCTTAGTTAAAATTGTTTTTCTTTTCTCTTAACTCTCTCGCAGATACAAAAACTTGATTGAAAACAATATATTATTTTAATGACTTTTA
>JANITW010000236.1:8358236-8374434 GCA_027564335.1 Erythroxylum williamsii
CCGGTTTGATAGCGGTTCACTACCGGTTGAACCTCTAAACCTTAAACCTTTCCTTCGACCGGTTCGATGTCCGGTCCAATTTTTAAAACATTGGTTATTAATGAAAGCTCGGGTTCATCCAGTTTTAGTCCTGATAAAGAGAAAGAAGCTCCCCTCAAAGTCCAATGATAATAATCACGGTTAATTCATTAACACAGCTTTACTTAACCGCATCTTTTCACTTATTTGACTATGTAATGACTTATCATTATCGTGGCTTTGTGATGTGAACCGTCACACACCACCAAACCTCGTCAGTGGTCCTGCAATATGACATATTAAGTCGGGCACTTCAACTTAGACACGGCTTTCACACGTTTTCGGCATTTAATGACTCATTACTTGTTTACCTAATGGTGTTATTCAACGAGAAGATGGAGAAATACACTGTAGTCAAACAAATCAGACGGTTGTTATACACTCGCTAATGGAGTTTCATGCTATAGTAGAAATGATTCAAGGGATTGGAAAATACTTTATAAAAGGTTAGTGTTATAATTTTTTATAATATAAAGACTTTAACTTTATTTTCGAACATATATTTAAAATATGTATATAATAATTTTATAAATTTTCTGTTTGAAAATTAATGACGTCAGTGTGAGTCGTGTTGTGCATATTGGTTTGTCGTCCACTCCATTGCCCAAATAAATATTCCCATTCATCAAATAAAATATAGGTTTGGTTGATAAGACACGCAAAACACATGGTTATGGTTTGCTAGTAAATATGGAGAAGACAATAATCATATTCAATCCAATCCCCTTCAAGGCTTCAACAACACAAACGATAACGAGTTGGAATTGGAACACTTGACTGGTAATGTTGAGGAATATATAATAACTTATAATCTATAAATTATTTAATAAATAATAAATTATGAGTTGTACTTGAACGTGGGCTGCGACCCTTGTTAGTTAAACGACAAGTGAAGAACGAGTCCATAATTCAAAATAGTCAGCCGCACTTGCTTTCCCACCAATTTCTTTCGTTTTTTACTGCTACGCTACACAAGCGCGTCGTCAACTACTCTCCGCTTCCTCAGGAAACCAAAATTAAAAAGAAAAAAGTAATTCAGTACAAAGACAAACCATTCTACAAATAAATTAAAATTAAAATTAAACGCAACCTCTCCTCCTCCTCTCCCAATCTCTGATGCAGAGATGCGACTTTTAGGGTTCCAAAACCAACCCGCCAAAAGATCCGCTCCGTTTCGCAACAGTTCTTCCCCCGTTTCGTCCACCCGCATTGTCTCTGCATGAGTCGGATCCTCTAGCCGTGACCGTCAATGGCGTCCAAACCGTCGCCCCCTGCCTCCGCCGCCGGATCGGAACTTAAGGTCTCAATCTTCTGTTTAATTACTTGAGCTGTTAACTTTCTTCGAAAATGCATGTTTTTTCTGCATTGTGCAATTGCTTATACGGTCCTCATTGCATTTTCTTGTTCTCCCCTCTTGTCGTTTCTGTTCTCATTTGGCCGTGTTTTCAATGACTCGCGAGATTAAACATGGTGGTTAATTGTAGAGTAATTTACGTAGCACTTTCCGAGTCGCATTGCATAAATAACTGAATTTCGAGTTTTTTATTTCCGTTATTCGGAGCGCTTATTGGAACTTTGTTTGAATGGGAATTGAGAAAATCTTGCACTGCTCTTAGGGATTTTGGACGGTTTAATATATATATTCAGGTGTAGTTATTATACTTAGCTTGAAGCTTGGTCTGCATTACTCTTCTTTTTTCCTTTTGTGTTGCGTTTCTATTTGACTTTGTTTTTAGTTCTTTTAACTAGTTTTAAGCAATTAACTTCTTGGCAATCCGAACTACTTTGCCCGAGCCGTTTTAGCACATCAACCTTTTGGGAACTTTTTGAATTTACTCTTATTGTGGTTGCAAAGATTGTTTTTGACAACATTTTAAAAACTAAACCAGAAGTTAAACCTGTAAGACCAGAGTTTTAAAGTTTTAATCGATATTAAATCGTTATAAAATTAGCTAAAGATGGAATAAGTTAAAGAATTTGAATATGATTAAAAAAGATTGTCTTACTTATCCAAGAATTTGAAGTTTAATTGAAAAAAAAATTGTTAAATAAAAATTAATTAATTTATTTTGGTTTATAAAAATTTATCACTTAATTAATAAATAGATTAGTTTTTAACAGTAAAAATTATTAAAATAAATCGAATCAAAAAGTTGAAAATCAAACCAAAAAATTAGCTAGTTCAAGGTTTTTATGGTTGAATTAATTGAATCAATTAAGTTTTTTAATCACTAGTTTTTGGTAATTGGTCGATTGTCAGTTGTAACTAGAATGGTCAATTGAAAACTTTCTGCAGATGACAGCATCAGAAGATATAGCTATTTCAACTAAAGGGATTATGTCAGTTATTGAATCCCTAAAAACCCAAGTTGCAGCTGACCGATGTGTCCATATAAAGGTATAGTCATATTATAGAAGATATTTGTTTTCTTTGGTTCAATATGCATTTTGGTCTACTTGTATGTTCATGAATCAGATTCTGTTGAACTTTTTAGAGAAGGATGGAGGAGAACAAGCAAAAGCTGCTCTCTTTCACAAACCATCTTCATAAGTTGTCAAAAGAAAGGACCCGTAATCCTATTACTGTCAGTGATGACAATTTGGATTTATTGACAAAGAGACAAAGTGATGCAATTGGCATGCACAGTGGTAGCAATGCTACTAATGGAGATAAGGATAGCCACAATTCTCAAGAAGACGGTCACATTTCAACGGCAGTTCTGGGCTCAAGTAATCCAGTAAAGAATGTTGTTCGACCTGTTAAACTCCCTGAGATCAAGAAACTACCACCATATACAACATGGATTTTTTTGGACAGGTGTGTCATGATTCCCATTGGCTTCTTCAAAGGGTTTTAAGAAATATACTATTGACAATCTTTAACCATATACTCATTATACGCTCGGTGTCAGAAAGCTTTATGTTTGCTTAGATGAATGTTTGTAGGCATTTAAGATATTTTTCATTCAATTTTTCTTATGTTATGATTCAAAGAATGTATTTTAACTATATGGCTAAGAAACCTTTGATGGGTGCTTACTGCAGAAATTGGTTTATTTAAATTAGTTTTGGCTTATACTTTGGACATGCTTAATCCATTTTCAGTTTCTCAAATTAGTTTTATCTTTTTCATTGGAAATACTATTGCAGAAATCAAAGAATGACTGAGGATCAATCAGTGGTTGGTCGAAGGAGAATATATTATGACCAAAATGGTGGTGAAGCACTTATTTGCAGTGACAGTGAGGAGGAAGTAATTGAAGATGAAGAGGAGAAGAGAGATTTTGTTGAGTCTGAGGACTATATTCTTTGGTTGGTATAATCGTGTTATTATACATAAGTTCTGTCTATCTTTGGGGTCCTGCTTCTATGTAACATTACCTTTGATATTTTGCTTGTTTATTCTGGCAAGCCATGTGTTTTAGTGTAATAATATAATGATAGGTGTTGCTTAAGAGATTGTATTATTGATATGTGAAGAGAGAGACAACTGGAGCAAGCTCTCCCTCCTGGTGAAATCCAGGTCTGAATATTACTTCACAATTTCCAAAATCGACCCCCTCTCTTCCCCCTGCTCAGCTATATATTTCCCACCCTACTTCACAATTCCCAAAATCGTGCCCCTCTCTTCCCCCTGCTCAGCTATATTTCCCACCCCCTACATATTCTCTCTCCATAATTAACTATAGCAAACTCATAACAACTTGCCTACATAGCAGATTCCTCTTTTCCCAACTTGCTCCTACGAACACAAGTTTTAATGGACTTAGGTTGATTAGGTAGTATAGGCTGATCAATAGGAGAGGTACTAACATATAACAAATTTCTTTGCTATAGAATTGGTGGACTTCTTTAAACTGCTGGTATTGAATCTAGTGAATGAACAGTTTGGTAGGGTGTATGTTATTCATTAGGTTCTAACCTTTGATGGAATGGGAGTTTTATTTGCCGGTTGAGGCTCATAATGCATATTATATCTTCCCTAGCAAAGTCAGGGTTCTTTAGGTTTTGACTGAACATACTTTAATGTTCAAAAGTTGAGGCAAGGGTATGCTAGATGCATTAATTAGCTGATTATTGCTTGATTTTTTACTTCATAATTGTTTTCAGAAGCATAATGAGCATATTTGTTTGAGACAATTAAGTTCTGTACACAACTTTTATGAGAAAAAGCTGACTCTTCAGCTCGTCATCAATTCAGGACCTTTTTTTTTGCCGGATCACCTTAGACTCATTGTCTCATTCTACATTTTGTTATGAAATGTGCACCTTGTGCTTTACTCTTTATGTATAAGAAGCTGATTATCCTTATTGATTATGTTTAACCAGCATGACTATCAAAGAAGTTGGGATATCTGACTCTGTCATGGAGTCACTGGCGCAGTGTCTTTCAAGAAGCCCAAGCGAACTCAAGGTATGTATGTATAAGTAGAACCTAGTGATAAATTTTCCTCCTTTACATTTTTAGAAATAATTGATGTTTACTTATCAGTAATAATATATGATAGAAGACTGGTCATGAGGTAAACTTTGCTCCAGCCGTCTCCCATTTTCTTTGTGGTGGCTTTACACAGATATGAAACACAGTCAAACATCTTATACAGGCAAGATATGAAGTTCTTATAAAGCAAGAAAAGACTGCAGATGATTCTAAAAACGGAGATAAGGAAGTGCAAACTTTGAATTCTTTTCTCAATAAGGATCTTGAAGCTGCTCTGGATTCTTTTGATAATCTGTTTTGTCGCCGATGTCTCGTAAGTAATTCCTTTGGCCTGAAGACATTTTATTTCATGTTCTCTTCTCTTCCTCCTTGTGTAGTTAAGATGTTCTTGCTTTTTGTTTATATCTGCAGGTTTTTGATTGCAGATTGCATGGTTGTTCTCAGGATCTTGTTTTTCCTGTAAGTAAATTCTGCAAGATTCATTATTAAGTTGATGCAAAAGTGTCACGTTGAGATTCTCATAATTTTTTTGCGTACAACATATGGTCAGGCTGAGAAGCAACCTGTTTGGAACCATGCAGATGAGGAAAATGCACTTTGTGGTCCACATTGCTTCAAAGTGGTGAGTTTCTAGTTTCTAGTTTCTAGTTTATTGTTTATTATTATTTCTGTGTTTATTTACCTTAGATCACTTGGCAGTTGAACATAGTAAAGTTGTTTTAGTTGTTTTCATCTCAGGTTCTTAAGTCAGAAAAAAAGGCGATTCGAAATTCACCACAGCATGGTGACAATGAAGAACATTCTTTGCTTCCAGCTGATGGTGCAGCTGCAGGGTTGCATATGTCTTCAAGGAAGAAATCTTCTGTTCATTCCACTAGGAGGAGGGTTAGATCCAGCCAAAGTGAAAGTGCTTCATCAAATGTGAAAAACATGTCAGAGAGCAGTGACTCAGATATAGGACCTCGACAGGACACCTCCTCTACCAGTCAGCTGTCTCCCACTAAGGCTAAGCTTATGGGTAAAGCTGGGACTTCTCAGAGAAATAGCAAGAGAGTGGCTGAACGCGTTCTCCATTGCCTGAAGAAAAAACAGAAGAAGACGGCAGGTTCTGATTCTGATTCTGTTGCCAGTGGAGGCCTCTTGCCAAATGATATGAAACTTAGGTCTGGGTCACGGAAAGAAAATGAAGACATTACATCTCATAAGAAAGGGAAATCTTCAGTTACTGGAAGGTCCAGGAGGAAAGAATTCATAGTTGATGCTTGCAACTTAAAGCGGGTTGGAGTTTACAATGCGACTCATAGTGAGATGGTTGTAGATCCAGCTTCTACAGCAAGTGGCGATGGTTTGAAGAAAGAAGAGTTTTTGGATGAAAGCATGTGTAAAAGGGAGTTAATTGAGGATAGATCTTGGAAGGCCATTGAGAAAAGCCTATTTGAGAAAGGCATTGAGATTTTTGGCAGAAACAGGTCAGGTTTTGCTTTCAATTTTCTTATTTTTTGATAAAAGATACCCTTCCATAGAAGGAAACCTGTTAACGTGAGAATGTGTAATCGATTTCATACTTTTGTGTGTCATTTAGCTTTTTAAGCCATTTATTTATTAATGCAGTTCACAGGTCAATATACTATTTGCTCATATGGGTTTTCTCTTCTCTCCCTTTGCTTCATGCAAGAATTATAAGACTAAGTTCATATGTCAACATGCTTGCATGCTGGTGCTTCAACTGGAATCATTTTGCTTGTAGTTTGTGAGAAGACGTGTTTTATTTCAGTACTCTATCTGACATTTATTTTTATTTCCGATAAAAGTTGTTTGATTGCTAGGAACCTTTTGACTGGTTTGAAAACGTGTTGGGAGGTTTTTCAGTACATGACCTGCTCTGAGAATACATGTCAAGGAGGTGATGCTAATTTTCTTGATGGCTATTCCAAGTTTGACATAAATGGTTCAATGGTTAGTTTCAGTATTTGGCTGACTTATTCATCATGTTTTGAATTTTACATAGCTGCTGAGTGAATCATCTATTTATTTTTTTGGGGCGTGGTGTGCTTGTTGAAATGAATATCAGGGTAATAATGAATTGAGAAGAAGATCAAGATTTTTACGCAGAAGAGGTAGAGTTCGCCGCCTGAAGTATTCCTGGAAGTCTACTGCTTACCATTCTATTAGGAAGAGGATCAGTGAAAGGAAGGATCAACCTTGTCGTCAGTATAATCCATGTAGTTGCCAAACGGCTTGTACTAAGCAGTGTGCATGTCTTCTAAATGGTACATGCTGTGAAAAGTACTGCGGGTGAGCCTCCAATCTGCAGCTCAAACCAAAGCTTGATATTATCAATGTTCTTAGGTCCCTTTGTTTTCTTTTGCTGAATGATAATCATCCTTTGTGTGCAAATATTTGAAGTTGTCTATAAGACAATGCACTCCCTATACAATCTATGATTATGGGGTTATAGAGATGACATATTGTATGGTCTGGGGTTCTATCTTTTCATTGACTGACATCTACTTATTTATCTAGATGCCCAAAGAGTTGCAAAAACCGGTTTAGAGGCTGTCATTGTGCAAAAAGTCAGTGTCGTAGTCGTCAGTGCCCATGCTTTGCTGCTGACAGGGAATGTGATCCCGATGTTTGTAGAAATTGTTGGGTCAGGTTAGTGGTAACTCTGTTCCTTGTACTTAGCGTTACATTTCCACCTTGTCCTCTACCTCAATAAGATGCTGGTTGGAGACAGATGTCTTCGTCCCCTACTATGTATCCCATGATGGGTGAAACGATGGACTATAAGTTTGGGTTAAAATTTGCAAGGTTATTTTTGTAAACCTTCATTAGCAGGCAACACATGCAGTGTAAGTTTTGTCAGCATTGCTTTGGCAATTACGTTATTAACTTTGCTTTTGACTAGCACATTTTGTCACCCTTGGGAGAAGTTCCTCTAACATTAGACTGTATATTTTTTGCAGTTGTGGTGATGGCACTCTCGGCATCCCTAGCCAAAGAGGAGATAATTATGAATGCAGAAATATGAAGCTTCTTCTCAAACAGCAACAAAGGGTAACAATGTCCTACCATATCTTCTATTACAATTGTACTGTTGCAGAAAAATTAGAAGATATCATGTGAGAGAATATTCATATCCTAAGCATATATTTAGCTGCTGGGCCATTGAAATAAGCATACTGTTGCTGCAGTTAAGATGTTTTTCTTCCATCGCAATGAATGATCAGTAGAATGACTATCAGGAGAGAAATTGTAGTTCCTTTTCTGGCCAAATCTGACGTATCTAGTTTCCCAGTATTTCTCTGCAGTCTAGTAATTTAGGAGTGCTTGGTGGTTATTTTAGCTGCATAGTTTTATTATCATGGGGAATTTCGGATCTTGATTACAATACTTGCACAGGTGCTACTAGGGAGATCCGATGTATCTGGCTGGGGAGCTTTCTTGAAGGTTATCACCCGAGTTGATCTTGATCTTTTCTTGTTTTTCATTATTGCTGGTGTAAGCAAATATTTTATCCTTGCAGAATAGTGTTGGCAAGCACGAATACTTAGGCGAATACACAGGAGAGCTCATCTCACATAGGGAGGCAGACAAGCGTGGGAAAATATATGACCGTGAAAATTCATCATTTCTATTCAATTTAAATGATCAGGCATGATATCTTTAGTACTTTAGGGTCTTGTGACAACGTTCAATTTTTCTGTGACGGGTCATGTGATTTGTGTTATTTACATATTGCAGTTTGTTCTTGATGCTTACCGGAAGGGTGACAAATTAAAATTTGCCAACCACTCCCCAGACCCTAATTGCTATGCGAAGGTATCAATTTCAGTGCAGTTTGATATGCTTCATGGCATTTACTTGGTGCATTTATCACATAAAACTCTTGCATTTGTTTTATTTCCCCATAATCACCTCAAACAATTTATGTGCGCAGGTAATAATGGTTGCAGGGGATCATCGAGTAGGCATATTTGCGAAAGAAAGAATCGCGGGTGGAGAAGAACTTTTCTATGATTATCGTTATGAGCCCGACAGAGCTCCTGCCTGGGCAAGGAAACCTGAAGCATCTGGATCAAAAAAAGATGATGGCACACATCCAAGTGGTCGAGCTAAAAAGCTTGCCTAACACAAAGACTATGCATTTGTTGGAAACATCAAAATGAATTTACAATTTTTTGTCATCCTTCTACACGTACAAGAAGTACCAGGTCACTCGACGACTAGAATAGACGTTGAAGAGTGAGAGGCCATTGTCATCTCCAGAGGTAAGTTAACCGGATTTTAGTTTATTCAAGAGCGGACGGATCACAAAAGCATGAAAAAGCAAACTACAAGTTCACGGAATCAACAGGATAGCATCCAACTTTTCATGTAAAAGAGCAATTGGTTGAGAAAGCTAATCTAACATTCTTTTTGACCAATTTCTTCATTAAAAGATTAGTGTTGAAGATTTCCTGTCCCGAGGACTGCCTCTTTCCACCTCTAACTATTCATCTTGAACAGTCTACAGTCGGGTTAATTGATTTAAGTATATACATTGCATCCCTCTCTCACCTATATTTAAATAGCGGGAGCAAAACTTCCAAGGCAACAGAGCTGCTATGGCATTAATAATCTATATTTGTTCAAAGACATCTTTCAAGGTTTGGTAACTCTGGAAAAGATGAATTTATTCTGGAGTCATACCAAACGTAAGGGTCTTTTTTTGTTTGTTTGTGTGTGGATATTCTTCCCTCTTATTCTAAATCATGATCAATATTGCTAAGCAATTTTCTTACCAGCCAAAGCAACCTGATGTACAAGATTGCTTTAAATATTGTTGCTTACTAGAGTCTCCCCAGCTTCTCTGCCCACATGAATACCTATTTTATGGCTTGACAGTTGAGGGATCGTATGAAATTGCCCCAGACTACCGTCAAAACTCAACACGACACTTACTCAGCAGAGTTCCATGTGTTACGTTTCAGATGACCGGCTTATAGGTATTAGCCCAAGTTAAAAGGAGGGGGAGAAATCCACCGGGGCATGGCGCTAAATGGTCTAGTCATAAGGCGATATACATATAACCCACCACGTGAAAGGCACTGACAAAGCCACGCAAGAGACAAAAATCTTAAATAAAGGGTCAAAACTGCAAAAACGACGCCGTTTACCACCATATATCATATTTACTGGAAAAAGGAAAGGAGGATAAAAAGACGAGCTTGAAAAGAGAATAAAAGCTCCACTCCCCAGTAAACAAATGTTTCTATTTAGCTCTGTTCTTGTACCTTCTGTTCCTCTCTCTCTCTCTCTCTCTCTCTCTCTCTCTGGCTTCTCGAGCTCTGCATAAGAGTGGCAATGTTTGCGTGTTTCTTGGACCACCTTAGCTTATGGAGAATTCATCTCGAAATTGGGTACCTCTACCTCTCTCTCCTACTGTTTTCTTCGCTGTTTACGCATGCAGCGGTAACTCTCTCTCCTTCTGTCTCTTTTGGATTTGTTCACGATCCATACAGTTCATAGTTCCTGCTTTTCGACTTTGTATGAATTTCAGGTGCTGGACTCCTGCTCGGCTGCTACCAATTGTGGACCAGGTCTATACTGTGGAAATTGTCCTGCTATGGGCAAGACTCAACCCATCTGCACCAGAGGCCAAGCTATCATACCCACTTCTGTTGTATGCTTCTTTCTTGCTTTCATGTTTCTGTTTCTGTTTCTGTTGATGGGTATGTCTCCTTTGCTGCTCTAACTTTGGAAAGTTTGTTTCTTTCTTGGGGTAGATCAACGGGTTGCCTTTTAACAAGTACACATGGTTAGTAACTCATAATGCGTTTAGTATTGTGGATGCGCCTCTCTTGTCGGGTCCCCAGAGACTGACATATTACAATCAAGAGGACACTGTGACTAATCAGTTGATGGTATGTTGTCGTGTTCTAGTTTTGTATATTTTTTAATTAATGTGATCAGTCCTTCAATGCCACGTTTGAATCCTGAAAATCTGGAGGAAGGTAGGTACAGTACAAGTACGAAAACGGAAATTAACTTTTTCCTCCGTCAGAAATGTCCCTAAAATCAAGTTGAAATGGAGATAGTTGTTAAGCAGGCCTATCATCCTTTTCTTGTATTCGATTTCTCGCTCGGGCTAAAAAAAATGTTAGCGTTTTGTTTCTTTCCTCTCTCAGAATTTATTCTAATGTTTGCTTAATTAATTTATTTATTTGTAATGATTGTTTTTTAGAATGGCGTCAGGGGACTGATGTTGGATATGTATGATTTCATGGGCGACATCTGGCTGTGTCATTCCTTTCGAGGACAATGTTTCAACTTCACGGCCTTTGTAATGCATCCTATCTGTTCCTAAAGTTTTTCAATAGTCTTTTGCAATAGTTTGTAACGTCTCCATCTGCGTCGTTCTCAGCAACCTGCAATTAACACTTTAAGGGAGGTGGAAGCATTCTTGACTCAAAATCCAACAGAGATTGTCACCATTATAATCGAAGACTATGTACATACTCCGAAAGGGTTGACAAATCTTTTCACTAACGCTGGTCTAGAGAAGTATTGGTTTCCAGTCTCGAAGATGCCTAAAAAAGGTGAAGATTGGCCCACTGTGACTCAGATGCTGCAAGACAATTACAGGCTTCTAGTTTTCACTTCTGTTGCTTCGAAGGAAGCAGAGGAAGGAATTGCTTATCAGTGGAAGTACATGTTGGAAAATGAGGGTGAGCATAAAAAATGACACATGTGCATGCTATGATGATTTTGTTTGTAATCATATAATCTGATAAGTGCTTCATGATGTGAGTTTCTTTCAGCTGGAGATCCTGGGGTGAAAGCAGGCTCATGTCCAAATCGGAAAGAGTCAAAGCCTCTAAATTCCAAAAGTGCTTCTCTTTTCCTAATGAATTACTTCCCAACATATCCAGTTGAAAGTGACGCTTGCAAGGAGCATTCTACTCCACTTACTCAGATGGTTGACACCTGTTATAAAGCGGCAGGGAATGTGATGCCCAATTTTCTGGCAGTCAACTTTTACATGGTGTTAACCTCAAAAATAAACAAGTGTTTTTCTTCAACATATTCTACTTAACCATCATCTCATAAAAATTGGGGGAAATGATGCAGAGAAGTGATGGTGGTGGTGTTTTTGATGATATGGATCGAATGAATGGCCAGACATTGTGTGGATGTAGTACTATAACTGCCTGCCAGGTCCGTTTATGCCAAACTAACTGAAATTATTTCTTCATTCCTGTCTTCTCAAATTGTTTGCCACAAGCCTATAAATTGCGATTTTTCACCTCTTTTTGGACAAATTTGAGTTGGATAATACCAATGTGGTCTATATTTTTGTGAGCTGATGGCTTGCAATTGCAAAGATGCTGCCTTTGGTTCTATGTGATTTATGTATGGAGAGCTCGTTTTTTGTTTTTTCTCGTCTCAATATTTGAGATATTAATTCTAGTTTCTCTAAGTCACTGTTGTATGCATCTTCCAGGCCGGAGCAACTTTTGGATCGTGCAAAACTGTTGCTGTACCAAATACAAGTCCCGTGACAAATACAGCAGGGAGCTTTACAGGATCTGTTCAATTTGCAAGATCCACTTCGACAGACCTCTCTCCAAATATATGGCCCTTTTACCTATTTTCTGTTCCACTGATAGGATTCCTATCATAATATGATTAATTTACTTCCTGCTTTAGGTGGTTAAACTTAAACAGTTACTCCTTTAGTTTAGTCACGGGTTAGGATTTTAGTTTGTACTGTACACTCGCAACTAGTATTCACATTCCTACCTTACCCAGCATAAATTGTTAAGTTATGACATATGGGTGTGAAGAGATTCTGATGTTAAGGCAAAGGAAAGGTTTTCACAGGAATTGAGGACCAATATTGTGAGAAAAGGGAGATGGAAGATATCAAAAAGTGTTTCAGGTACAGGGGTGCTTCAGAAGAACATCACTCTGTTTTTTTCTTTTTTTCTTCAATGTTATTTTTAATATTTTCAGTGCTTCTATTCAGTAAGCTTTATTTGCATTCCTTATAATCTCTCAACTTGATTGTTAAATCACCACAGACTGTCTATCTGGCCTAATCGTGTTAGTTCATGTACTTGCTCTTTGCAGTATATGTATATGACATGGCATCAACATTATAGTGGCTTGATATTGTCAAACTTGAACTGAATACTAGATTCAAGTTCTCGGATCACTCACATAAGAGTAAAATATATAGGCTTTAAAAAAATTATGTGAGCATAAACTGACCCCAGCCTAAATTCTTTTGATGTATTGCTTAACCAAGTTAAGTTGTTGGTTGGGGCAAACTTTGCATCTGAACGCTCATGTCAACCGTGTTACCATTTCTGTCATTGAATCTTTGTGTTACGTTTCACTCTACATTGTCAAGTACAGAACTTATTAGCTTTTATGAGAGAACTGCTGATAATCAGTGTGTTCAATTTAGTTTCATCATCTTTTTTTTTTTCATTTTTAACATATTCTTGCTTCCATGTTTTCAGGTTTTCTGTTGGCGATATATTGGAATGGAGCTTATTGTATGATAGGGCATGTAATGAATTGCTACCACTACCATATTTTTGGATTCTTGACTAATACTTGTACTTAAGCATTCCACGTTTTCTTTTAGTTGGAAGTCACTATTACGAGTTTAACATATGCTTCTCTTCCGTTTTCCTCCACGCTTTATATCTCAATTGTTCAGGCTGTGGAAGCTGCATTTATTTTCAATGCTATAACAGAGGCTTGGGTAAACCAAATATCAACTTGGAGCGCTAACATAATGTTATGTACAAAGACACACAGCTTAATAACCAACTGTGAAACGCAATTACAGAGCAGAAGCCTTTTCTGATCCTAAAACTAATTAGCAAGCTGGGAGTTTCGATGCCCTTAATTTGTGGACACAATTCAATCCAAAGCAGAAACAAATGTGTACAAAGAGCGATAAGAAATGCAGACCAAGGATGAGCAGCTCAAGCAACAGGCCAAACAGACGCACTTCCAACATTCAC
This sequence comes from Erythroxylum williamsii, assembly GCA_027564335.1. Taxonomy (NCBI): domain Eukaryota; kingdom Viridiplantae; phylum Streptophyta; class Magnoliopsida; order Malpighiales; family Erythroxylaceae; genus Erythroxylum; species Erythroxylum williamsii. The sequence goes on from JANITW010000236.1 coordinate 8,371,779, forward strand.
CAACACGCCTGAGGGCTTTATTTGAAGGGCTGGACTGATTGTAAGCAAGCCAACGAAGCAATCTATGGGGACTCGGGTTCCCCATACGTCAATTGACTCCAGTTTCCGGCATTTATGTACAAGATTAAGAAGTCCGATTTCGGTTACATGACGGCAGCCCCATAGAACAATGCTCTGATTAAATGGAAACACACGAGAAGACGAGAAATTATGATGCACTTCATATCATCTTAAGCAGTATGTTAAAGCGATTCAATGATGCACTTCGTATAATTTTAAGCAGTATGTTAAAGCGATTCAATGCTCCGGAGTAACGAAAAGTTAAATATCACTATAAGATCTCAAGTCATAGTCTTTTCTTCGGTGATTCCAGATGACTCACCTTCAGATGAGGACAGCTATCTGCAATAGCAAACAATGACTCATCTGTGATAAATGTACCACCAACATTCAGGTGTTGCAGGGATTTGGCTCTTGATATCTGGGGATAAATTGAGAAAACTATGCAGATGAGATAACCAAAATTGTCAGAAATTACTAACACTAGACTGACAGTCTCATACCAGTTGAATAACACCACTGTCTGTGATCCCTGCCATACCCCACAAGGAGATTGAGGTTAGATTGCTGACACACTTGGCCGATGATATTTGGTAGAGTCCATTGTCCGTTATCTGACAACCCCAACAGCTCCTTGAACTGAAAATAGATGACAGGAAACCGAGGTTAATGTACCTGTCACTCAACAATGGAAGGACGATACCTAGACCAAAAAGAAAATCCTTCGAAGGGCCATTCGGAAACCGAACATTGTACAAAAGAACAACATTCTCGTTTAGATTTAAAAGTATACAATAGTAGAAAGATTGATACTTTTGAAACTTGGTATATCATTAAATGGCATAGTCCAACGAGTTTTGGGGAGAAGTTGCAGACAAGTAAAGGTATGGGAAGCTATACTTTAACTTCTTTCCTCTCCAGAAATCTTAAAACTAAATCTGTCTTGAATCTGGTGAATTGGATTTAGACTCTCCTGGCAAGACTACTATAAATGTTTATTCTTCATGCTTTCACTACAGGGCAACTAAAGCATCGGAAAACAACCACAGTGGTTCTGAGCTACAATTCAGATCTAAGATTTTCGGTGGGAAAATAAACAATTATGAGCAGCTTCAAAGCTCGAGAGTGTAGAGATTAGTCTTTCTGTGCATTCTTTATTATCCAATTGAGACGAACTTATCCCTGAAGCTGCAAAAGACTGCAGAATTCTCTCGAAAACTAAGATAACAAACATCTTTGATTCTTCCACCCATTAATAAAAACTAGGATCACCAAAGGAAAAATCTCTTCATTGGTAAATGTTACCGTATAAAGGTTAAATTCCAAGTTCACCTTCTTAACTCCAAACATCAATTTATCATTAAGGAATTCATTCAAATCAATCAATCATGTCTCAACCCAGAACTACAACAAGAATCAAAAGGAGAAACACACATGAACCTAAATACCCAAAGAAAGAGGCCGAGAGTGTACTGTACATATCGAGTTCTTTAAGGCCATAAGCACGTCGTACGATACGAGCGGTAGTATCATCGTCCATCTTCCGACCGGCAAAGCTCAAGCACTGTCTCCTTCCCAAAGACTTCTTAACACCTTCTTTCCATTTCCTGCACACAGCACTTGCTCTGCACGCATACACCAACCACGGATTCTCACCATAAAGACACAGAGCACCACTATAAGACAAGAAAACCACAGCAGTACTTACTGGGCCAAATCGGTGAAAGAAGGTGTCAAAACGAATACGTGGGCCAATACGTCCGTCGGCAACCGATCAATCTCCGCCTCTTCCGCCATAGCTCCGATCGAACTGCTACTTTTGGTCCCTACCACGGTGGCCACGGTGAAGGAAGTGAACACCAAAGAATTTATAGTTCTTCTGCTGTGTGTTGGCTGTCTAAATTGATGATAAACTCATAATTGCGAGAACTGAAAGAAAACGAAAGAATGTGGTCATCCTTCTGTCATAGTTTCCCGATTCTGACTTTTCTTTAGAATCTAGCCGCATCTGTTTTTCGCTTTATACTTTTCGTGAACAGAGTTGATGCCACGTGGATGTTTGTCATGCTCGTCCGAGATTCCTCTTTTGTCGGAGCCTTTTCTTTACGCATCCAACTTCTAACTTTTCAAAATGCAAAAACGGAATTTAGGAAAGAAATCCAATTCTTAACTCAAAGCCAATGGATCTTTAGGACATCAAGGGTATATAAATCCTTATATTTGAAGGCATAGTGCCCTAAAAAGCTTGGAAAATACCAAAAAATGTAACCTTGTTGAATTTATTCAACGCACCAGTTTTACATTTACATAAAATCTACAAATTTACTATGTAGTCAATATTTTGAAAAGTACAAAAATCATTAATTATTAGGAAATTAGTGTATTACAAAAGAAAATAAAAATATTTATGATTTTTTGAAAATCAAAATCTATTTAATTTTATGATATGATTAATGTATAAATATAATAAAGCATAAATTATACTCCTTCTGTTTCATAATAAGAGTCGTTTTAGATACATTTTAATTATTCAAAATAAGTGTCATTCTTGACTTTGTATGCATATTTATAACTTTTCTTCCAAAATTAACCTTCC
>JANITW010000236.1:8374534-8386479 GCA_027564335.1 Erythroxylum williamsii
AAATCTATAATTTTACCATCTTTCTTAATAAGTGTGTACTTTTCTAAAACGACTTTTATTATGAAACGGAGGGAGTAATTAGTATCTTATTAAAATTTTTTATTTTTAATGAAATTGTTTCGTAAATTTGATTTCTAAAATAAAATAAAAGCAAACTACTAAATTGTACTAATTGTTCAAATTCTAATAATATTTATATGAATAAATTGAGTGAACTTTATAGATGATGTGAAAAAGGGTATATTAAGAGCCTAGCTCCGACATAACTAAAACTTATTTATAATAAAGTTTAGACTTTTAAAGAATTTAATTAAAATATAAAATAGGTCAATGTTAAGCCACCGTCCGTATGAACAAGTTGAGATAACACTAGAAGTGTTATAAAAAGGGACATATCAAAAGCACAACTTTTCTAGAGTTTTCGCTTATTAATAATATAGTTTGAACCTTTTAGGAATTTGATCAAAATATAATTATAATTTCATTTAAAACATTAATTAGAATTACAACTAATTTTAATTAAATACCAACCGGTTTTCAGTAAGATTCATACTAGTACTTATTTATTAAATATCTTATATTTAACTATAAAGTTTCTTTAAATTCAGCTTAATTTAATTATTTTGTTCTCTTTAACTATTATTTTAGTATAACATATTATGTTATTATATATGATATTAATGAATACAAATTATAATCTTAAACTATTATATCAAGCTTTAGGATCTTATTTAAGCTACATGAAGCTTTAGAAAGCTTACAAACATGATTAGTTGTATCATGAATTTTAAAATTGAGAGGTTGATAAATATAAATTTCTTCTTGAATGAAATGCACTTTCCAAATTTATTTGAAATAATTAAATTTATGTGAGATGCAAATGTAAGAAATAATATAAAAAGTTCTAATCTAGTTACAAATGCAAATATTTTTCAAAATATTTTCCCTCCTATTAATTATACCCTTTAGTTACCTATCTAGCTTTATTTCTTAAAATAGTTCCTAATTCATCTAGTTTGTTTTTAAACATCCTACTTAGTACCTATGATTTAGTGGTCTCTTAGTCTAGACACTAAAGTCCACATCTTACTTATCTAAAATTAATTTAACTCTTCATTCATAGTCAAAACCTAATTTTCATTACAAAAAGTTTCTTCTATAAGTTGAGGCTTAATTTGAGAAATAAAAGTAATAAGAAAAGTTTCTATAATACGATCTAGTGAGTACGTCTTATTGAATATCACTTATAACTTTATCGAGAAGATGATTCCTCTTAAATTTAAAATCTCTTGAAGCTCCTCACTCTTCTTATTTCCCTCACTTGGTTTATACGAGGTGTCTTTGTAATCAATCTAAACTTATTAAAGGCTAATTTCATTAAATCACTAGATAGACCTATATAATCATCTTCAAGACTTTTATTGGAAACAAGATAGCTACATTCATTAAAAATAATATACGTAGACTCTTCAATAACAAGACTCTTCTTATTAGACACTTTATATGCTTTGCTAGTTGAGAAATAACCAAGGAGAATTCCTTCTTCTGCCTTGGAATCAAACTTTCTTAAGTTATCCTTAGTGTTCAAAATGTAGCACTTATAGCTAAAAAATTTAATGTAACAAATCTTTAGTTTCTTTCGATGGCAAAGTTCATATGATGTTTTATTTCAAAGTTGGTCTTATGTACACTCTATTAGAGATGTGGCATGCATTTGCTATAACTTATACTCAAAAAAATTAGGAGCTCATATTTATTTATGATAGTCCTAGCTATGTCCTACAATGTCCTCTTTTTTCTCTCATCAACTCTATTTTACTAAAGGGTACTAAGAGTAAAGAAATTATGAAAGATACTATTATCTTCATAAAAAGATTCAAACATTTCATTGTTAAACTCCCTATTATGATCACTCTTAAATGATGCAATAAAAAGTTTCTTTTCACTTTAAACTCTCTTGATAAATTTTATAAATGCCTTAAAGCATTCGTCCTTACTAACTAAGAATAAAATCCTTAAGGTTAAGGTTAGAGATTAAATATATTCTTGCATGTTCAAGCCTCCTACATGAAATCCATGAATTTTTACTAATAGACATTAAGAACTTTATATATTTTTTAGAAGAAATTATTAAGATCAATTGTATAGATATTACCTTTTCTGTTATCTAAAAAACATAATGTTATTGCTAACTATTCTAGATATAATGCATTAACTTTTCTCAAAACATACTTCATAGTACTTACGATATAATTGGCTTACACTTGACAAGTTATGTTTTAACCTATCAATTAAAAGCATATTTTCAATTGTAGTGTGATCTTTCTTACTAACTATGTCAATGCCAATTATCTTACCCTTGACATTGTCTCGAGATGTAACAAATACTCCATCTTTATCTCTAGAATTTATAAATCAAAATGCATCACTAATTATATGCCTTGATCATTATTATCCACATTTTTTGTTCTTTTTCTTAAATACCTATAAAACAAAGCAATCAATGTGTTTTATGTACTCAAATAAGCTTGGGTCCTTGATTGTTTGTATTTGGTTTCTTTTTAACTTACTTCCTTAAGGGTTTACTCATCAAGCTTTGCTTTATGAAATAAAACTTGTCAATATGCCCATATTTTCCATAAAAAATAGCATACTATGTTATATGAATAATATACATCCATGTTATGATGATGAACTTAAGATTTGATGTATAAATATATTTTTCAATCTTTTATATGCATACGAATTATAAGAATCCCTCCTTTGGATATTAAAGGAATTGAATACTCCTTTGGATATCAGACATGCTTCTTTGATTATATTGATACTTATAAGGGATGCAATTTGTGTCATGATGTTATGCTTAGTAAGAGTCTTGTTACAAATAGAAGCTTGTTGCTTACTTTTAATTTGACGTTAAGGCTTAAAAGAGTGTGAGTGAAATTGCATGTTATCATGTATGTTTATATGAAAATTATGCTTTACCTTGCCTGAGAATGTTAAGTTCTAAGCCTATGTTTAGAGTTATACATGAAAGCATGGTGCTTACTTTTAAAATAAGGCCTAGTAGATGTAACATATAGATATGATCTATGTGTATATTTTGATGTGGATACATCATATATAAGCTACTTCTCCTTTCGAATGCTTACTTTCAAAATCACTTATCATCCTAAGTGGAGGCTTTGAGTGCCTTCCTTTTGTTTTGTCCCTCTTCTCCTTCTTTTCATTTCTCTTATATTTGTTATTGTTCTCGAGAGGAAGGTCCTGAGACTTATATTTTAGTTCCATTTATTTGAGATAAATGATGTTATTTGATTTATATTTTAAACCTACCTTAACTTCCTTGAAATCCTTTCTTTTGGAGAAATTATTTCTTATAAAAAAGTTTATAAATTTCTTAGTGCGAGGCACAATATCTTCCTTATTACTTTTACCATTTAATGTCTCTCATTCTTCACTTGATTCATCCTTTGAGGCTTTGAAAGATAAGTTTTTCTTTTTGGAACTAGACTCTTTTTGTTTAGACTCTTTAAGCCTATTTCATAAGTGAGCAGTGATCTAATGAGTTCCTCTAATGGTAGTATATTTAAATTCTTTGTTTTTTAGATTTTTGTCACCTTGGCCTCCTAAGATTTTGGATAAGGCTTAAGCAAATTTTCACCATTTTAGCATTAGTATATGTCTTGCCAAAAAAGTCTTTAATAGCACTAATAATGTCAATAAATCTAGTATAGATTGCTAGATGTGCTTTCATCATGCTTCATTTGAAATAACTTATATTGATGTATTAGCATTGCTCTCATTTACTTGATTTGTGTCCTTATGTGTAACTTTTAAAATATTTCAAATTTCATAAGTCGTTTCACCTATAAAGACTCAACTGAATTCATTTATTCTTGGTGCATAGAAACAAAATGTGAATTGCCATGTTATTTAAACAAATTAGTCTCTTATCTTAGGGATCATGTTATTTCCTTAGTTTGAAAACTTTTCGTTAATCTATAAGTTTAACAGGAATGAATAGACCACTTGAAATAATTTTTCAACCACTTTAAATAATTTTTCATAATTCAATGTTTTTTTTGCTATTAAGAAGAATTTCATTCTAATTTTTTAATAAAGATAATCATTTTCATCAAAGAAATGAGTCATACTAATATTTTGGCATTTCTAGCTAAGTAAAGATGTAGATATAACTAAATATACTATGGATATCTTTTTAAAAAATTTTGTTTGAAATCATAATTAAAGAGACCACTTTGATACAACTTGTTGGTCTTTAATAGCACTCAGGGTAAACAGGGTCGTAAAGAGTTTAAATTTTTTTAGGTAGTAAAGACCATTCATTGATTTTAAAGTAAATGATGAAATGTAATAACAATTTAATCAAATTCATTCAATTAACCAACAATAAACTAAATAGTATAGGGAATATAAATTATACAATAATTTTTATAGTGATTTAACCAACAAATCTTTCGTATATTTACTCCTTAAGTCTCTTTTGGCATTCCATGAATCTCTTCTTTCAACTAGGTAAAAATGAAAATTTTTACAACAATATTTATTTGGTAAAGAGGAACTCTAGTAGAATTTTCCTTAAATATGAGGAGGAATCTCAATACTTCTTACAAGAATAACAACACTCAGTAAAATGCAGGGTGTGAAAACGTTCAATAGTACATATCCTTACTTGTGTCTAGTAGAGAAGCGATTTTCGATACCTAAATTAACCTTGGTTACTTAATCCTTCCAATTTAAATGAACCTTGGTTACTCACTTTAATGGTCAATGACTCTTAATCAATGAACATCCAATGAACAAATTCTTGTAAATGCATAAAAAAATACTATAAATATGTTATAGTAACACTTTAATGTTATAAAAATGTCCAACAATTAAATTTTCAAATATTTATACCCATATTAGCCTCAAAATATCATCGACCAAAAAGCTAAATATTTTAACGACTAGTAATAATGTTATTAACAAAAGTAACTATTTCATTTTTTAATTTTTAATAGTATTCTATTCTTTTGAATTATCAAAAAATAAAATTTATTGTTGACTATACTTTATTATCATTTCTTACTATATTTATTCATATTTCTATTCCCATTATTTTTTGAGAATCAATTGTCCCCTAAATATATGTTAATAAATTGCGCATAAATATATAAAACTTCGCTAACAATAGAGGACTTTTTAGTAATATATGCAATTAAAAATGAATTTATTTTAAAAAATGATTAGAAAATGGAAGAGAGAAGAGAGAAGAGAGAGAGAGAAGTGAAGACAAAAAAATAAGTGAAACCATTTATAATCCCCGAAACTTATACAAGTGGGGTCCATTCGAGGGAAGTTTGAAACGACCGAAACAGACAGCGTAGGAGATTGGAAAAGAGAAACAGTTCAGCACACACAAAACATCAAGCCCAGAAAAACAAAAGCCAGATACAGACATAGAGCGGATGTCTGGTGCTTGACTTTGGTTTTCATATATGTCAGATACAGAGAACGAGAGTAGAGAGTAGAGAGTAGAGAGTTTTGAAGGGTGTAAATCATTTTTAAAAAAAAAAAAAGATAGAAGTTTTGTGGGTAGAGAAAAAAGAGACCTTGCAGAGAAAGATGACACGAGGCCAGGACTGCGAGGTTTTGAAGCGGGTTGCTAATCCAATTGGTCAGCAGCTAACCATGACACCTTACTACCATACTTGTCTCTACCCTCCCCGTAATTATGATTCATCTCTATCATTGGCAATTTCTTCTTTTCCAGATTACTATCACATTTTAATTTACTTCTTACCTCTTCTTTTCACACCATATATGCCCACTAACCCCTACCCTCATTTCATCTCAACCCATTTCATATCACTAGCAAACAGACAAATTTCAGTGAGAGAGAGAGAAGTTGTTTTTGTTCTAAAGCTTTTTGCTTTATAACTTTTTCCAATCAATACCTGCTTTTTGTTACCGGGTATTGCCTCTTTTCCTCTTTCATGTTCTTTCTTTTTGTGTATGTGAGATTGGTGGTAATCATGCGTAATTCAGTGTTTCTGTGTTGTTTTATATCTTGCTTACTGATTGTTTGCGCAGTAATCATGCGTAATTCAGAGTTTTTGTGTTGCTGTATATCTTGCTTACTGATTGTTTGCGTACATGTCTGTGCCTTTTAAGCTGGGGGGGTTTTATTTTCTTGTTTTTCAACACTGTTAGATTTGAAGTCAATTTCTCATAGTAGTTTTAAGCCAGTTTACTGGGCTCTCCTTCTTTTCAGTTTTCTTAGAATCGTTTCTTTAATAAAAGAAATTGAAAATGTTCTCTAGATTTTAAACTGGTTTTCTTGAAGTATCTTTCAGGTAATGTGTTTCTAATGGCTTGAGTTTTGTCTTATTGGTTTCTTCGTAAATGTAGTTTTATCTTTGCCTCTTCGATCAAAAGCTTTTCTCCCATTCTTTTAATTTCTTTGTTTCAATTTGTGTTAACTAAACAAAATACAATCAACTATATTGTTGTTCAATGGAGTTTAACTAATCAAAATCACAGAAGCCTTATACATCTATTGTCCTAACTTTTAAGTGTTTTTTGATCTAATGTGCGTCTGTGGTGTCTAGCCCACATGATAAGATCGTCTTCTTGGTTGAGAGTTTTTGACTTTTTATGGTTTTATGGATATTTGTTATCATGGTTGGTGACACATTTCAATTTCACGATTGAAAAGAAGTGACAGGAATACTATCTTGATGCATGCTGTGAAATAGAGGAAGCAGGGTTGTTCAGTTAAAAATGAAAATGGATGTCCTAATTGAATGTATCTGTAAATCGAATAAAAGTTTGTATGCTGTATGACTGGATTGTTGTAACCTTAATCTCACAAGTTTCAATTTGTGGAATCTAGTCGATAGACAGTTCTCTTGTTATATTTTGTTGGTAAATCAAGAGGCATGAATATAAACATAATTCACGCATGCTGTCTACAAATAAAAAATTTTATGACTAAAATGATTTAGTTGATGCATTGGAAAAATCCAAAAAACTCAAAAGTAAGATAATGTATATTTTATAGGCTTGGTATTGAGTATTTGTATCTTCTCATTCCCTTTATACCTGTGTTTTCCTGCTCATACACACTCTAGTTGTAATTAATATGCTAAAATGCAAATGTTTGAAATTTTCCTTTGATAAGTTCTTATACTGTTAATCTATTATTAGACCTGCAAGACAGTCCTAATTCTCAGTCTTCTTTGAGTGGGTGGTGGAATTCAAAGATCACATCTCAAAATGGAAGGGCAAGTTAATGGCTCAAGCAACTACCTGAAAGAATCTGATCTGGGTGATGGATCCAATGGCATCAATCTTCAGGTTGAGCAAAACAGCACTGTTCCAGGTGATGCTCAGGTTCATGATGGGCATCCTGCCATGGATTCATTGGAGATTGTGAGTCCACAAACTTTGTCTCAGTTTCAGGATCTCTCTACCCCCCATGTCGGTGCTGGAATCAATCGAACATTGGAAATTAGACGTAGTTCCAATCTGAACCTGATAAATGGTCAGCCCTCAAATGAACCATCAGATGTGCCTAGGGCCAGTTCAAGTACTCAGCACTGTAACATAGACTTGAATGTTGCATTTGATGTCAATGATCAGGATATGGAGACAAGCTTTGGTTTGTATCGGGGCAGACCAGATGCTCCTCAAAATGGATCTCCTTATGTCCCTACTGCAAATTCGGGCATGATACCATCTGGAATTAGAGGATCTTTGTTGGAAGGGAAGAATAATGGAGAAGGTCCATCTGACAGTAGTTTTGTGTCCTGCAAAAGAAAATTGGCCGAGCCTTCTGGAGAAATTCTTCTGGATGATAACTTAAGGTCACCTCAGCTATATGGCGATGCTCAACAAGACACTACCACTATCTTAGATACATTAAGTTCCCTGGATGATCATCAGAGTGCTAGCAATCCAGAGCAATCAAGTGCAGAATTTGTGGGCAGTGGGGAAGTAGTTACTATACTGCATCAAGCTTCAGATTCTGATAATATGGGACATGGACCTCGGGATGGCATAGGTCCTGGCTCGCATCAAATTTCAATTGTGGCAGGAGAAATAGGGAACTATCAGCGAAATATCCGACTGAGAAGAGCTCCCAATGGACCAGAAAATTTTCCAACCAATTTACCAGCTTGGATCACAAGAAATAATACCATGCAATTGCCTGCTCTACCAACTGCTTTGTCATTCGATTGTGTTTTGAGCACTGGTTCTTCATCAGGGATAGTTCGTCCATCTACATCGATAAATCCTCATGCTCTTCTTTCAAATAGTGTAAGAGGTGGAGATGCAGTTCCTACAGATGTAAATGCGAGGAACAATCCAGGATATGACATGGTTGTTACTGATTTTCAAAGGGGAAATCTGGAACATGTACCAGATGGGTCAAACTTTCCTGGTAATATTGCCTCTGGTTTCCCAGGTGGCTCCAGTGCACATTTTCATCACCATCAGCCATCTGTTTCAAACAGGATTCCCTATGCAAGCATGCCTGAGGAACTTGTGCAGAGAATATCTCCAACATGGAATCATCTGCCCAGCATTGCTGGGCAATTTCAACAGCGATTCCTAGGGCTTGCCAATCGAGTAGGGGCTCGAGTACACAGTCATCACTGCCCTATATATTCTGGTTCTTCTCCTGCAGCAGGAGAGATGGAACCATCTGGGAGAGTTAATGATTTGAGGTCTTCTATGCTACCTTTTAGATCAGGAATTACAATGCTGGCTGAGAGACAAACTGGTAATCTTACTGACGTGGGACGACAATTCTCAAATGCCGCACAGAGGAGAAGCAGATTAGTATCTGAGGTATGTACAATAAAAGAATTTTCTTTAGAATTTAGACTTGTGTTCGTGAACAATTATTGTCCTAGCTGATGCCGTCACTTTTTTTCTTTTAGTAATAACAAGCACAAAGGAATGTCAGATTATTCTGAGTTTGTATATCTAAGGATACTAGGGAGGGTATCAATGTTTAATGAAATGGTTTCCTGGCAAACATGATTTCCATTCACCAAGTATTTAATTGCTGAACATATTCGCCATGCAATTGGTGGGATGAAATTTTTGATGACGGTAGGACTGTTTTCTGTTACAGTATGGACCAGCTCAAGCTATACTCAAAACATAACTGATTTTATTTTCCTTATTCACTGTTCTCTTCAGAGGGGTGAGGCAGCATAATTGGACTGTTGACAAGGAAGGTTCAGGCTTTTTAAGCATAAAGGTGTCTCAGAAATGTTGAAATTGAGTCGTAGTTCGTAAAATAGCTTATGGTGTGTGCTTAATGGATTGAAGAATTAAATACCAGTGGTTATGCGATAGTTGGTAGTTGGGATTTTTAAGTCTTGCATCAGCAGGTACGTCTGGGCTCATTCTTGAACAGACCCACAATGCCTTAATCAAGGGTGTCTGAGCATTTGAGCTACAAAAACTGGATGTTGGCATTTTCTTTTGAAATTGGGAAAGTGAGAGAAGTGCAATGGAGAACACTAAACTTCTCTCAAAATTAGAGATTGAGGTTTTTCATTTGAAATCTGAAGATGAGAGGGTTGGAAATTAGGAATTACTCAATAGGGTCTAAGAATTACTCTTAGAAGAAAACATCAAACCTTCTTCTTGAAAACCCAAATTTGTAGAAAAAAATTCAGGATATGTTATTCTTGAAGGGTTGAGTATACACATATTTATAGAGAAGCTCTTAGAATCCTTATTCAAGTGGAAAAGAGTTCCTAACAAATTTAAACTAAATAACATATTAGGATAAGATATTTAAACTAAAAACATATTTAACTTACTACTATTCCCTGTTTAATAAAGAATGCTAACATAATCTAAATTTCAGCCCTTATTGTCTTTGCTGTCAATTGGTTGACTAATTTATTTCTTTTATAGACTTTAAGTTCTTTTGCATCAAAACCACTTCTTTTGGCTTAGACAAGCCTATTAGACTTTCGTACAGAAAAAGTTCCTAGAGTAGGTCAAGCATATATCCTTAAGGAGTTGGTTGATATGCTAATATTTGGAGCGTTTTTATACAATATCTTACTTCATCTTTTTTCAATAGAGACAGTTGCATGGTGGTATACTTAGATGCATAACTTGGGTGCAATCCATATGGATCATTCGCCATATTTTGTCTTTAACATTCTTGAAATAGTAACTCCTTACTTTAATATCAACAGGTTCGCAATGCTTTGGCAATTGTACGTAGGGGGGTTGCATTACAGTTTGAGGTATGTTACCAGTTTTATACTTGTCTTTACCCTTGGATATCAACCTTGTTTTTGGATTGCCACATCAGAAGACCAGTAAAGTACATAAAAATTCATTAATCTTAATTAACAATTAGTAATAGAAAACAATTCTTTAACTTAAAAGGCGGCAATCTTCAGTGCTGTTCAGACTTTTTCTACAAGAAATTGATTAAGAGTTTACTGTGTGTTTTAATATTGTTGTGATATCGTAGGATGTCATGTTGATTGACCGTTCAGTGTTGTATCGCGTACCTGAAGAAGAGCCTGATAATTATCAAGAAATGCGTCTTGATGTGGATAGCATGAGTTATGAGGTAAGTAAAAAATAAGCCATTTGGTGATTACTGTTATAGTCCTTTATGTCTTAAAACATGTAACTTTACCCTGATTCTTGCAAGACCAAGTAAAGGAATTATAAATGTGTCACTTTCTTTTGCTTTGGAGTTGACTGACACTTCTTAATAATACTACTTCAGGAGCTTGTTGACCTACAAGATCAAATTGGATATGTCAGCACAGGGTTGAGTGAGATTACTATTCTGACTCATCTGTCCCACCAGGAGTATCAATCAAATGGCTCTTTCAAGGTAGAAGAACCATGCTCCATCTGCCAGGTAAGCTGCTTAAATGTCCTGCATGGATCAGTTGAAACAAGGGATACAAAAGCTAGAGTGTTCCATGCATATATCAGATGGTTCAATATAGAATTAATTTCATGGTTTCAGATTATATTGTGGTTAGCCAGTCATATGCAATTATTTGTCTTGCATGTTAGTTTTAGCGTCAAACGAAGTCCCTTAAATTTCTGATCGTCTATTATTTCCAACCATTTACAGGAGGAATTTGCTGATGGGGATAATGCATCGAAATTAGCTTGTGGTCATCCCTTTCACTTTGACTGCATAAAGCAGTGGCTTGTACAGAAGAATGCCTGCCCAATCTGCAAGGTGACAGCGCTGAATGTTTGACATTGTTATTTTCTGGGGTGTCTAAGCAGGAATCGGTTTAGATCAAGAAAGTCTTTTTCGTGCCATGGAGCCCATTTCTCTTGACGCCTTTTACAAATGTTCCTTGAACTGCATGTTTCATGTTAGCAGTAAGAAGCTTTGTACTTCTGTTTTTGCATGTCAGGACAGAAAATGTTAGCAGGGGACAAGCAAGTTTGTGAATTTCGTAGTCAGGACAGGTTGTTTTATTTGGCATCTGGACCTTAAACTTGGTTTTATTTTTAATGAAGTCGCAGGCTTGATCGAACTCGTTTGCTTTTGCATTGCTATCATTCTGATTTATAAAGTTCATTCAGTCATAAATGATGGAAACAACAGTATCCATAGCGGAAGCAATCCAAAATCAGAAATATAGATATAGGCAAACCAATTACAAGAATCGATACAAGACAAACCTGTTGAAGAAATTTCTTTCCGCAAATCTTGTTATCCTTACAGTCTTCTATCGTGTAACTTTAATCGTTTCTGTAACCCTTGTTTCTGGGTGGGCAGAAAGAATGAATCTTGTATTTTTTAGAGAGTTTTCAAGAGAGTTTTTGATTTCTCTCTTATGTTTCTAAAAAAATAGATACCTCTTCGATGGGAAGAAAGGTACATATATATAGAGGACTCTCCTTTCCGCATAAGA
>JANITW010000236.1:8406804-8429420 GCA_027564335.1 Erythroxylum williamsii
GAAGAAAGGAAGGAAAGCATAAAGACAGAAGTAGGAGCTGGCAGTGACGTGTATTATGGAGGGCTGGAAATGTGTCTGCTGTTGTGTGAGCAAGTGGTGTAACTTGAGTGTGTGTTGTCTTAGGTGTTTGTGGTTTAGAGTGAGGCTGCGTGAGTGGCTAAATATATATATATATACGAAGAACCAAGGAGGGGGAGGGTGTGTTGGAAAAATAAAAAGTAGCGCAAGTGGTGTGTGTGAGGTGTGTTGGCTTATGAGTTAACGTAGTGTGAGCTGTGGAGTGCAGGTGGCTGCTGGGCTTGTGCGTTAGAGGTTTGAGTGATTTGCGTGTGTGAAGTTGCTGGTGAAGTTGGAAGTGTGATAACGCAAGGCAGCAGATATTGTCGTGGGTTTTCTTTGGGGTAAGTAACGTGTGTTTTGTGTGAGTGTGTGCAGTGAGTGTGATGCATTGGTCTGGTGGGTTGTGCGTGAATTAGGAGGAGCTGGCGTTGAGCAGATCTGGGAGCTAGTGACGCAAGGAAGGAGCAGACCGGTAGGCGTTGGTGTAGTGTGTGATTTGTGTGTGAGTGGTGTGCTGGGTGACTAGCGTGAAGGTAAGTGATTTGGGTTGGCAGCTGAAATAACCTTTTTGTCCGGCCTTGGGATTACTTCAAAAATTTAACAAAGGATTGTGTATAGCGCAACCTCGGGTTGTTCTCTTGAGGAACCAAAAGTGAAATTAATTTCCTAAGTTACTAGATGCAATGCAAACTAAACTATAAAACGGGGTTGATTTTAACAATTACCTCTGAAATTTGCAACGAATGAAAATAAACGCAAAGGATTTGTTTTTGGTATTTTAAAAATTGAAATGAGAAATTTGAAATGACAACGATTGAATTAAATAAGAAAACAAACACAAGTAATTAACGATGATAAACGCAATCCTCCAGTTCAATAACGCAGGCAATCATCACTCAAAAATATATGGGAGTTAAAACAATTGAACCAAGAATTAAAATCATCGTTAATTATTTGTGCTTGTTTTCTTATTTAATTCACTCGTTGTCATTTCAAACTTCTAATTTCAATTTTTAAAATACCAAAAAACAAATCCTTTGCGTTTATTTTCATTCGTTGCAAATTTTAGAGGTAATTGTTAAAATCAACCCCATTTTATAGTTTAGTTTGCATTGCATCTAGTAACTTAGAAAATTAATTTCACTTTTAGTTCCTCAAGAGAACGACCCGAGGTTGCGTTATACGCAATCCTTAGTTAAATTTTTGAAGTAACCCCAAGGCGACAATCGGATAAAAAGGTTATTTCAACATTGTTCACTTGAACCATCATATTTGTCATAATATTCACCATAAGGCAAATCTAATACTTTTAACCATTTTGCCAAGTTAATTTACAATGTTGGCTTTGAAAACTTTGAACATGTCTAATACCTATGACCGGTATCCATAATGTGAGTAATCATCTCTAATGTAATAAATTTTTTATCATTATAAGAAACTGTAGGAAATGGCCTACAAATATCTGTATGGATTAGTTTTAAGAAATATGAAGATCTTTTGGCACCTAATCTTCTTATGTTTGATTGCTTTCCCTTAATGAACTTGATACAAACTTCAAAGTTTGATATATTACTTGATCAAAATTTCCATCTAATATAGGCATTTTAACTATTTGTTTAAAGATGTATCCTAAATACTTATACCATAATGAAGTAGAATTATCATTTGTTAATTTTTTTACTACCCCATGAATTAACATACGAGGATTTATTAGAAGAGACAAACATATCTAGTAAGTACATGTTATCATATTTTGATAAAGAACTAAAACTGATAAGCTTTAAATCTTGAAAAAAAACTAAATTATCCATTTCCAAAAGAAGAATAATCACTGCATTATCCAATATAGAAATATAAACTAAATTCTGCTTAAAATATGGTACAACATAAATCTCTTTCAAATCCAAATAATATCTAGTTCCAAATGATAACCTAAAAGTTCTTATTGCCTTTACTTCAATTGTCATTTCATCACCCATGTAGATATATCTTTCACTATCACTAAACTTTTGGTAGCTTAAGTGATCCTGCATGAATACATTTATGTGAGTAGTAGCACCATAATCTAACCACCAAACATGTCTAGGTACCAAAATCAAATTAAACTTAAAATAAACCAAAGAAGGAATTGTACCTTTCTTTGTATGCTAAACATGATATTTAGTACACTTTTTTTCTTTTGAGAATTCTTTCCACAAAAGTAGCAAAAAAATTCCTCAATTTATTGTTTTTGTTCCTTAAGCTACTTCTTTTTTGGTACAATACTTGATTTCTCTTAAAGGTGGACATTAAATGAGCACTTTTAGCCTTCTTTTTCTTTGATCTCTCTTTTTGCACATAATGTGAAATGAGGGAGTTAAGAGTCCATTTCTTTTTTTGACAGTTTTAGCAAACTTAAAATTGACTAAATTGTGTGGGAAAAAAATTAAAACCGGAATGCACAAGCAAGTCATCAGACAACTTTAATTAACTTTAATGCCTTAGTTTTGAAACAAGATGAGACATTTCTGAAATGTACTTCCTAATGTTTCTATTACCCTTATAACTCATATAAGCAAGACTTGCTAGAAAAGTACTTATTTTTGCCTTTTTGTTTTTAGCAAATCATTGTTCAAAATTCTTAAAGAACAATTTAGCATCTTACTCTTTGGATATTGTGCCCGTGAATGTTTTAAAAGTTGCATGTTTCAAAATTATAAGACTTTAAGTTATTTAAGTGTTCCCACTTCTCCCGGTCCCTTTTACAATCAAAGAAACATGCATTTGTAAATGCAGGAGGTTGCTTAATTCGAAGAGCAAGTTTTAGAACTATATAGTTAGGAATAATCATGATGTTCTCTTTTCAAACTTTAAAGTCTATGCTTTTAGCACAGTTATAGAGTTAATATTGGTAGATATTACAACAACACAAGCATTCACTTAATAAAGAACAAAAAAATAAACAAAGCAACAAACTCAAACTTAAAATCTAAATGCAACATAATTAACATATTCAAATAATGACAACCTCGATATAAGATACCTAGTACAACATTGAAATTTAGTCTTTGGACAGAAATATCAATTTATAAGTGGTATGTAGTGATCAAATATTGATAATAAGTTCTATCATCTTTCTTTAGATAGACTTATAATTTACATGAAAAGATAATCAATTGTCACTTATTTATCACTGTAACTATGTTTGAATTTTGGCCAAATAATAATCTTCCTTTGTGCTCCACCTGAAATTCTACACATAACTATCTGATATTTTAGAATTAATTAATCTATACAAAAGATGCTATTTGGTATCATATTATTTCAATTAATTACTACAAATACCAAAATTTGAATTTAAGTAATCAATTGTTTGATTAATATCATAATTCCATATTATTTCAACAATAAATCAAAGACATGAGGGTTATAATTCTTGGTCAAAATCAAAAAATTATAAAACTTATAAACCTTAAAAGATTCATATAAATAATATGTAATAATTATATGACATTTGGTCAATCTTTAATTCAAATAAATAATGTCCCAAAAATATAAAAATGATCGGTTAATGCTCACCCAAACCAACAAATAATAACAAAGTTTTGTTTATTAATCCAAAAATTAAAACTATGTAAACTTTAAAATGGAAAAAGCTATCACCATACGAAAAGAAATATACATTGCCAAATAATAAGATTACACCAAAATCAAAACAATCTATAAATTTAAATAATCCAAATTGATATAGACTCTTATACTAATTGTTAGATTTTAATATGAAATCTATAGTATGAATTCAAGTTAATCATGTTTGAATATCAAGAGAAAACTTGGTTACGAAACCGTACCTGAATTCATTGGAATTGACGTGATTAAGGTGTTTTGGCTCCTTTTAGCTTTTGACCTTCTAAGAGATGCATATATGTTGTCTACCTTTACCAATAATATGATATCATAAAAAGAAATCTTCATGTTTTTTTGAGGGATTAGAACCACTTATTTATATATGTTGCTTATTCCTACATTTGTATATCATAAATTTAAAATATAATATTAGGGTTTATATGCCCATAATTAGATGATTAAGGCCCATTAATTTAAAATCTTATTATGTCACTTTCAATCTTGAGTCAAATCTTACAATATTCTATAACTCTAACAATAATAACATTTAAGTTTTTAATTGTTGGTTTGTTTTTATGAATGAAAGGCAAAGAAATAATACTACTATTAGAATGATGGGGAAGAGGAGAAGGTGTATTTTAATTAGTTATTGAATTTAAGCTCAGTTGCTCAAAAGTTTGTTGCTTGCATTTTTAGGTACGTCTTAACCTTTTCTTTTTTTAGTTATTCACACTCACTTTACCTAACCAATTTAGTCTCATTTGATGAGATTTATCGAAGAATAATTAAATTATAAGGACGCTCTAATTTCATATATGATTAACAATTTGTAGAGTAATAATAATTTCAATTTGAATTTAAGGGAAAAACAAATTGAACAGTTAAACTTTAGGAATACTCTAATTTAATACTAGATTATCAACTCATGAAATAATAATAGTTTCGATTTGAATTTAAAGGGAACAATAGATTGAAAAATAATGGGCTAAGAAATTGATTAACAATTTTTTTAATAAAAAGATATTTCACCTTGCAATATTTAATTTTTGTGTAAGATTTTAATTTTCTTTCTTTAAATTCTTGAGTGCTCATAAACATACAATTCCTGTTCGGATGAAATTCAATGGGATCCTCAACTTTTAAATTTGTGACGCTTCAAGTTCACATAAGCTGGATGTACGGTCGTGCCTAAGAGGCTCATAAGAGATTCTTAACATATCATAAGATTCCTTTAGAAATTATTTGAAATAATTTATTTTAATGATCCGACAGTGTTAAGTAGAATCAATAATTTAAAATTTTCTTCTTCTCTTTCAACGAGAAATTAGACTAAAAACGTGTCAATAATTATTTATCGTCTATAGATTTATGGTGAGAACTATTTCTCATTTTATTTTAAACTCTCAAATTTTGAGTAGTAATCATAAGTCTAAAAATAATTTAAAAAGAAATTAATTAATAAGTTTAAAAATAATTAATAATATTTTATAGACATATAAAATTTTCATCTCTTCTATTTTTTATATGAAATTGTAATCATTATAATTAACTAACATATTATGAATCATGATGCCTTTTAGTTATAGTAGCCTAATGATTCATCAAAAACTAAATTGACTCCTATATAAAGCATTAGCCCCAAAAACATAATTCCCCACATCTATTTTGACCCAGGTTGGCAGTCTAGACTCTAGATTCAAGTACTCTATTATGTCAGTATATAATAGAGCCAAAAAGTGGAGAACATGAGAGGCAAGTCCTATGATAGGACAAGAACAATTTTAGATACACGTACCCTTTAGTTTTGTCAAGCACAACAAAATTCATGTTACACTGGCTCGTTCTCTAGAAGTGAGAAATTTATGTTTTTATGTGATTTCTTAATATTCATTGAGGAGAAAACATGGTGTGCAATGAGGCAAAACTAGGTTAAAAAATGACTTGATATTCAAGCTAATAAATGTTTTGAAAACGAATCACAACAGAATTAATTTAAAGGAAATGTACCTTCCCCACTTACAATTGTCATTAATAGAGATCTAAAAACATTAGACTTCAGACGGTATAGTTCTGACTTTTACACGCCTGTAGATCATCATGGCTTGGCTTTGGTTTGATAGTGTATTCTACACTCAAACGGTAACGCCAAGACTGTTCAACTCTACCCACCCGTAGGCACATCGGTCTCTAATCTTTTGAACTGTTGATAATGCCAAATCAACCATCGGCCGGACTTTCATCAGTTCTTTCTCTATTGCAGTTCTTACGCTGGTTTCCGCCTGCATATAAAGCCATGTAAATATTCAACTCCATAGACAAGATCATATTATTTTGAACGTGTAATCCACTGAGAACAACAAATAACCTTTTCTACACAACGGACAGTGTCCAACAGATGGCAAAAATATGATAGCTGCCTGTAGAGGTCTGCTTCGGTGTACTGTGAAAAGATATTTCGCGTCAGCATTACGACACCTTAAAATAACAAACTGTATAGTTCCAGTAGTGAAAGCTGTCTCTTAGTCATTTCACCCTATGTTAAAATAAACAAAGTGCACTCCAGGTCCAGGGTATGATGAGAGAAACCTTTCTTACAAGACGACCGTTGCAGCGTGGATAGCTTGGACAAACTGTTCCCCTTTCAGAATCTCCAATCAGCCGCAGGTTGAGACTTCGAGTAGTATGCTTGCAGGTTTCATCATCACACTAAAAGCAAAAGAAATTGGTGATGAGACATCATCGTGTTCCAAGAGCATCAATAATTATTTAGCATATCACTATCTGCATATACTATACTATCATAAGTAGATTACCATCATTAAGCCTTTATAGTAAGTTGAAATAAACCGTTCCGCTTGTCCTTTGACCTGTAATACAAAGAATCGTTTAAAACAACTTCATGACTATTTTTAAGTTTAACGGCAGAAACAAGAAACTGAGTCTTTCCAAGCGGCAAATTTCAACATATGATTCGACTAGAGATAATCTACATGGAAATGTGCCCTACATTGACAACTGAACTATCTGAATTTGGCAATGCCACCAAGGAAAACACACCAGACTGCATGCATTCCTCTGACATCTGAACTTGTACTTTTCATTTAATGAGATGCAAAACAGGTGCACTAAATAGAAGATCTTGAGGCATTCTACTGATGGACTTGCCAGGAACAAACAATTCACCTGGTTGGCTATCATTGCCGGAGACATTCTACCCAAATCAGCTTCTTCTGGACACTTGGGGCAACGCATTCTATGCCAAAAATTGAATTTAGATTGGTCTCCTGAAGCATCTATTGATTTTCCATCGAGTAATGAAGAAATGGAATTGAAGACAGCAGGACACTCAAAAGCACTAGAGCAGCTAGGACACGTCAACACCAATGGCTCACAACTTCTGTATCTGCAAAACATGGCAATCCAACAAATGTGAAAATATGTAAGGGGAATATGTGAAAAAAGAAAGTCATTCTTTCAAGCAGCAGTTCATGTATGGTTAACCATGGTTTCACAGAGTTTGGAAGAGGTTCCTCAGCACGACAATAAAAGCCACAAGTTAACTTGGGACTTGAGAAATAATTGAACTCATTGGACCTACCTCTCATCGTCATTGATGGCAAACAGAAGTGAGCTAGAAGGATCATTAGTAGCATCTTCACTTGATTTACTTCGAAACTGAAAGCCATCAAGCATCATGTAAGTGCTACATGAAAAGTATCCATATCACAACCACTGAAACTCCAGCCTGGGATGCCGAACTTACCTTTGATGATTCAAGCCCCAGACAATCAGCCAAGCGCTCTGGGCTTGTACCCTGTATTGATGCACACAGTCGTGATACCACAGGATGGATTTGCTGAGACAAATAGTAATCAATGTCAATCATCCATTGTCCATCGTCTTTCTTTAATTCATCAGGATGTCTAGCTCGCTGAGCAATCCCTGTTGAACTTCCTGAAGCAGCACCCTGTTAAAGAACAGGATAAATAAAGTTGCATTTAAACCATACACAAATAGAGAACTATTCAGACATCCCTGAATTAAAGAAATTGGAATCACTGCATCCCAGACCTGCTCACAGCAAATTATATAGGGTACTGTATCACCAACAGAGCAACCACTAGTGTAACCACTTTGCTTCAACCTTAATGCCACCTAGACAGCGACAGTAAAATAATCTGTTAAAGTTGGCTATATAGGTGTAACCTAGTTAATGAAACCAAAAATGGTACAAGAGACTCACTAGAACATGAGGTTGGTTTTTAGCATCAGGGTAGGCATCAGGTGGCTTGGTCAATGTCTTTGTGATTATGTATTTCTCAAGTGCTACTTGTCCAGTTCTCATTTCATCTTGTACCTGTTCAAAGTAAACAAATGTCATCAGTGCCAAAGTTTCCAAGGATAGAAAGAGGCAAGTTATACCAGAATTCACTTCTCAACTTAAAATTGTAACAAGGGGTACTCCCATTCTCCAATAAAGATACAACACATATACTCCAACAGTGGACTTTCACCTCTTGGATATTCAGCATTAGCTTAAACAAATTCATGTAAGACTGAAATCTATAAGGAGGAGACACACTAACTCAATTCCTTAATGCCCAAACTTCTACTTTCTTGAATATGTTATAGAATACCAACTTTACCTTCATGAGGGAGTTGTGTATTGATTCTACTACGTCCTCACATGACCTGTGAGCATAAGATGCAAAGGAATGGTAAAGTAGATTTAACCTAGACATTTTTCTTGATATTCCAAATAAGAAAGACTGAATCAGAAGTGATAGATAACATACCCCCCAGACAGGATCTGAGCCAAGCAAAAATCTCCTAATTCCTTTGATAGCAAGCTCCAGTCACGACGTACCATGTCAAGACCTTTACGTTCAATAACCTGGCATCAACAGTTGTTATGCTAATAATTTTCAAAAGGTAACTAAAAATAAAGCAGATTCCAAGGTAAAACCTCATATGGTGTCCCATCCTTAAATTGCAGTTTGACAGCTGCATATTTCTTCTTCTTGAGAAGCAGCATTCTCTTGTATATTCCATCGAGATCAATTTCTAGACATCGATATTTCTTGTTAACCTACATGCGTGTCATAAAAAACTTATGATTAAGGTGATCTATGCAGCAGCAAGTTAACAGTTAAGGCTATATCACTTTTTGATTTTTAAAAGAACTCCGTACACAGAGATTAACCTTCTGACTAAATGCCACATTTATTTTTGGATCGTTTTTTTATTTCTAGTCATCATTAGATTTTCCAGACAGTGAAAATCAAAATTAATGTATTTTGACTATCCAAGATAATCTAGATACAAAACAACTTTTACTACCTTCTGTTTTATGATTGAAGAAAAAAATCAAAGGTTTTTGCACTGTGCACAGTTAACATTTTTCTACATATAGTTGGTACTTTAATCACCTCTTGGATGACTTTCCCTGCAATGGATTTTGCTTTTGCTATATCATCCAGTCCGCTATAAATCATAATTGAATCTGTGTCACCATAGATAACCTGACATAAAATAGAGGACGTAAACTAGTCAAGTGAGATGTACCATGAAAGATCTTAAGCATAGCCTGGGAACCCCAACATATAGTACATACCTCTAAGTTCAAACTAGTTTGTACCAGATCAACAGTACTCTGTAGAATCTCCCGTCCCTGCATGGTTAGTTGTTAGACATTTATTCACATTCCTTTCATAATTATGGGAAGCAGAAATGTTACCTGTAGTGTAATAAGCTCTGCAAGAGGTTTTGCATAAAATCTTGAATTTGAGAAACCAAGGCATCCATACATACTGGGAAACCACCCATGCAGGTTTATATGCAACCAGAAAAAGAAGAGAGCATTTTAATTTTCCAAAAAAACAGAAACAAAGAAGAAACAAAGATAGTGATCAAGACTAACAACAATCATGATTATTGTGGATAATAAAATGAACTAACACAAACCTATTTGCAGTGAGCTTTAGTGCTTGCTGTTGAATGTCAAGCTGCTGGTATTTTAGACCAGATGCAGTCTTCATCCATGACTTAACCATTCTCCTTCTCTCAACTAAATTTTTCAGCAACTATCAAATGCTACGTGAAATGAGTTATCTGATTCAACTTTAACTTAAAAATGTGAACAAAAACAAGGTCTACATGATTCCATGTTTCAAATGTAAGCACATTTGATAACCAAGTATACAAGAAGTTTCAACTTGAGAAAATGGTGGGATCACAAGTTCCAAGTAACTATCTTCCTACAAGTTTCACTGAACAATTAGTAACAGAGAAATCATTCAGGAGACAAGTCAAACAACTAACAACAGAAACCGTAACCAGTTCATTATTTTAATTACTGACCAAGTTTCAGTTAATGAAAGTGAAATATATTCTGCCCATTTTCTGATGATATTCATCATTCCATCATATAATGTTCTCAAGTTCTGAACTTCTAGTCAAACTTGGAAGCTAAATACAAATTTTAACATTTAAATCACTATCAGATTCGCTAAAGCAACTGCAATCCATTATATACGATAAACCATACAACTATACCTCAGGCAGAACTCCAGTTGTGTTACTAGAGGGTAACCTTGGAACTAAGCCATCTGGAGATCTTTCAACTGTTGTGAAGCAGATATTGTATTCCTGTACAATAAATCATCATGAAAATGAAGAAAAACAGCAATCACAGAAGTAAATTGAACTAAGAGTGCCACTGGAGCAAGAGTCTTTATTAACCTGAATGATAGAAGGATAAAGGCTATTGAAGTCGAGAAGCAATACATATTTATCATATAGCCCCTTTTTGGGTTCCAAAACCAATCCACCTGCATAAGCAGGACCTTTCTTTCCCTTTCCTTGAATATTCTGTTCATCCTCTAAATTAACAACATCAATGTCCAAGTCATCAACATTTTTATTTTCAGTGCCAATACTAATTCTTCTCTTTCCCATTTTCGCTTCCTTTGCATGGGAGGAAATCTTGTCTGGTACAATATATTTCTTTGCATGAAATGCATGCAATAGAAGGTACTCTACTCTTTGTGCCCTAGCACCCTGGAAAAGTATGCAGCATATGTTACGAAGTCAAACATTGTTAACTGTGCAAAAATATATTGGGCAAGATCAGTGCAAAGAAGAAAATTGGGTTATTAAAGAGAAGAAATTGGTAATGACTTACTTGGAGAGTTTTACTCCAGAGATTGCCACTGATATTAGTCAGCTGACGCATGAGGGGAAGAATACTCAGATGAAACATAAGTTCCATAGACAGCCATGCATCTGTCTCACCATATTCAATCTGAATACACAGTATGAGCACATAAGAACAGTTAGGAGCAAGCATGGTATAAATATCTAAGCATTTCCTATATTAGTTAAACCTGATATCAGGAGATCTTGATTACCTTCTAAGGCTCAAGTAATGTCTCATTCTAAAACTCACAACCTAGCAAACTTCTCATTTATCAACCAAATAAAGGTTTTAAGCAATAAGTCAATGCTTTAGGACATGCAAAATATGATCTACAAGATTTTTATTACACAAGTAAATGCAGAATCAAGAAAAGCTATGGTATGATATTTCTCAGTAATTTCCCGTGTAAGAACTTTCATAATTGCACAAAACATTGATCAGTCATTAACAAGACGTTGAATTAATTTCAGAGTAATGTCCCATTATGCCACATAATCCAAATGAATTGAAAAGAAGGAAAAACAAAGAGGTAGACAGGTAATGGGTTGGAACTTTAGTAAACCATTCATATCCCATTTTGAGCACAATCTACTGAAATTAGAACATGTAATCATTGTTGCCATTGGAACCTACTAGCTCAATTAGGGAATTTGATGCCTGGAACATCCTGGGTATATCATGTGGTGAAATCTCCTTCCGATCCTTGTTCAGTTGAGTCTTTGCAAGTTGTGTCAAAGAATAGCTAACCTGATAAACCAAAGACACAGACATGAAAAACTGCTTGCAGAACGTTAGAAATTTTCTGATTAGATTGATGCTCATCTAAACATTTTACCTCTTTTAACAGATCACGGGAACACAAGTATGTGTCACAGAGGAGCCGTCCAGCAATGCAAGACATTATCCCTGGACTTGCTCCTGATCCAAAAACAGCATTCCCTTTTGTCAATTTAGGCATGACAGAACGCTTTAGACGACCTATTTTGGACCACATGTTGCTTGGCACTCGACATGCCTACAAAAGTGCAGCACAACAAATTTCAAGCCAATAGCATCATCAAAGGTAAGATTATGGAGGCATATGAGAGAATCCCAGTTTGAAAGAAATGAATAAGAAAAGGGAAAACAAGAAAAGATAAATTGCGTCACCCCTTTCTAAAATGTCAGTCATAGCAACATTCAAGAATTGTAAATAAGAGGCTCATGGAAAACAAAAATAACATGTTTACCATATTCATGTCATTTAAAAATCAAAAATGACAATCACCATTAGCAAATCACATCAAATATGCATTTGGGATTCAACTACCCCGTCAAATTCCTTTGTCTTATACAATTAAATAAGAGAAGGTATCCATCTTAGGAACCAATAGGTAAGTCCAAGCATCCTTTGGGATAGAAAGTTCAACTCACTTGGGCTCGGTGGAGGAGAACATCTAGGTCAAACCCAGATACATTATGCCCAACAAGAACATCGCTGTCCAACTGGTGTAAGGTGATCATCAAGCGATTCAGCAAAGCTCTCTCACTTGAACAAAATGATGAAATTTAGTTCAACAACAGGAACCAAATAAGTCATACAAGAAAAAAACTCTCAGCCTCAGGAACATCATTTACCTGCTTTCAATGGCTAAAACATTTGATCCAGCGTTCATATTTCTGTCTGCCACCTCCTTAGGGAACCCCATAGGAAATATTCCTCCATCAAGTTTACGAATAACAGTAAAATGGCTCAGCATACCAGCTTTTTTCCATTCTGATGCCAACATGGGAGTGTCAATCTGAAGAAAATTCTTCCTATAAGTGATGTCTATCTTACCAAAGAGCAGTTTAGTCCAGCTAGCATATGACATACATGAAAATGCCACAAAAATAAACTTCAACCAGAATAATTCTGTAGCTAACATATTACTATTATAGGATAAATATGACAGGGTCATAATTTCAACATTCCAACTAGAAGATTAGCTTGATGCCTTGACCTTTTCCCTAACAAGTTCGCACATAGAACTAGGTTTATAAACTGTAAACCATTAAAAAAAAAGGCATCCTAATCGAACAACTTAAACAGGAGACAAAATTGTACACCAAGACCCAACATCTGGCAAACCACAAACAGCTACAACATTCTAACAAGGAAAAAAATTTAATTGAAGAATTGAAACTTGACATATGAAGGCCTTGAAACCAACCTTGACTTTGTTACAGCAGATAACAGATACAGCAACTATTTCATTCGCATTCTGCCTTTCATTTACGATAGTTTTCAGGTTTATTGCGGTAACAACAACTGGAGGAATCTCTGCTGTGCCTTTGGAGGAGGATGAAGTCCGTATGTCTCTGGAAGAATCAACAGTGATCTCAAATTTGCACCAGCTCACCTGCACCAAATTGTTACAGAAGAAAATAGACTCATTTCAATAGTACTTGATAGGAATAGTGAAAATGAAAGATTTCCATATCAACAGCCTCACCCTTTGAGAAGCTGGAATAGTAGAAAACTTTGAAATTGATAGCCATGAAGGCCCCTTAATCTTCCTTTTGACAAGAAAAAGCTCCAGAGCACTGCAGCCAATAGTATGCAGTCAAAGCACTGAACTTGCGCACAAGAAGTATAGAAGCAACTCACCAGTAACAGCACTAAATATAACAAGTTTCAGGAGCCATAATTAGAAATTCTTTTTCTATACATTCTTGCAAATCTAAACAACCAAAGGCAAATGTAATTACCTTGAACCTAATATATTATTCTAATCATTCAAACTCATATTTCACATTCAAAGGATTAATAAGTTACATTAGTCAGAAGACACAGTTGAGATCGTCCAACAAATAGTATAAATGTTTGCATTAATTGTAACTAAGCTAGAAATTAAAAAGGAAGTCTCTGGAATTACCTGTCCTCTCAGTGCATGTATGAAATAGTTCAAAAATGCCAAATAAGGTATAGACAAATTTTATAAATGCAATCTCTATGCCAGGGAATTAGTGAAAATATGCACTATTTCCCTACCTTCGATGAGTCCCAATTAGTGCACTAAAAGTTTCTCCTTTTAGATCAGCTGGCAGTGGAGGTTCCTGCAGTAATAAAACCTAAATTAGTTAACAAGAAAATGATAGGTATTGGCAGTAGCAAAGCAGCTATGTAATTTCAAGACATCTCACAGAATTTCAGTGATATGTATCAAGTTGAATTTTGAGGAATCAAAACTCGAAGTTGTGTACCACTATACTGCAATGTTTGACAAAATTGGCATTGTACCTTGAATGGGTAGTTGATCTTAAGCACAAAATTCTCTCCAATGGGTATATCAGATCTCTCAAAAGCATATCTCCTCTGCAAGGTGTTCAGCACAATGAATAAGAAACAAAATGAATCATAAGATGTGTTGAAAGGATACTAAAAAGGGAGAAAAGCTGCAAATGACTTGAAAGTTGAAGGCCTAAGGTTCGCTGAATCCAGAAACCTTAACAGGGGCCATGGTAAAACTTGAAACATTGAGTGACACCAGTTGGCTGGCTAGTTCATTCTTTAGTTCAAAAGCAATATCCTGTAGAAAGTATTAGTTGAAGTCATATGAAGATTAGGGAGAAGAAAAACATCATATGTATAAACACAACTTCAAATATGTGTCAAGAAAGACATACTTGCAGTTTTTTTCGGAAAGTTGAGGGAGAAATGCGGGACTCTTCAGCATCTTTTTCGAGCCTAATCATCTTATCAGGATCAAATATTGAACCATTTGGAATTGCATATACGCATCTTTGCATGTTCTTGACAACCACACAGCAACTGTGATATGCACTTCCTGCTTTGACCTGAATTTCAACCAGGTGACAGACATGTTGAGTTTAGCATTTGTCTCAATGACATATACGACTCTGATAAAACCATGTATAATCAGGAAAATATTATTTGAGAGGCAACTAGGAGAAAGAGGTAATCATTCATGCGATCAAAGAAAGTTGGTCAAGTCAAAACAATTGGATTATTACCAACACTGCACCTATTCACTCAAGAACCGTCAGTTCTAGAAGACGTTCTACAGACTGCTTAAAAGGACATACGAGATGAATCAATTTATTATCTAACTTCCATATCTAATTAGCACTGTTGCGTTACAATATGCATGTTCTGCACAAAAAATCTAAAATAGAGGTTTATCATTATGTCAAAACTCAATCAGCTACCTTCCCAAAGAGATAGATGGTTCCCATGTTAACTCCAAACGTTTCCTCATGAGCATCTAGAACGTAAAATGGCAGTGATCCATCAGACTCCAGCTGAAAGCCCGACTGCTCTTCGCTAATGCACTCGACTTTCGCCTCCTCAGTAACACCAACACGGTCTCCACTCCCGCCACTCCTCACTGCTTGCCACCCAGCTGTCGCACTCAAAGCAGGATCTCTTTCTTCGACACTAATCTTTGCATTGAGTTTACATCCACCTTCCTCCTCCTTGGCCACAGGCTCCACTTTCACTTCAACGGCATTTTCCACTTCCTCCTCACTTAAACTTCCATCTGTTTCCAAATTTCGCAGTTCCTTTATTCCTTGCTCCTTTTTGACTTCTACATTTAACCCCCTTTTTTCCACAACACTAGCTGAATAATCACTACTGTTCACATCAATCCTGTCTATTTCAGCCATAGCAACCGCATTATCATTAACAGTAACATGAGGCTCACTCTTAATCGGCTTCAAATTTTTGCTAGCCACTTGAGTTCTTCTACGCCTCTCTCTATCAGTCTCATCAGGTGCAAACTCCGCAATCACATCGTCAACAATACTTTCAGAGTCTAAATCTTTAGCCTTACTTGAATCCCTATTTTTAAACACCGTCGAAGTAAACATCGCCGAAATCCTCTGCTTCCCCATCATCGCCGCCGCCGCCGACAACGCGGGATTCACTTTCTTTTGCTGCGTCTCTTTCTCTTTACTCTCTATCTTCTTCCTCTTAGGCCTGCCACGTGGCTCGCCGCCGCCGTCGGACTCGTCCGAGGATGGAGGCATACCGGTCTGCGACCAGTCCTCCTCCTCGCCTTCATCCCCGTAGCCGAGCCCGTCGTCGTCGACGATGAAACCTTGCGCCTCCTCTCGCCGGCGAGCCACCAGCTTGTCGTATTCCTCCTCAGGGACCGTGTCGTAGATTGGATCCTCCACCTTGACATCATATCCACCCCCATTCTCAGATCTACGGCCTCCCCGGCGTAGGGCCTTAAGTCTTTCGAGGGCTCCAGCCCTAGCTGTGGCTTCTATGCCCCTGCTCCGGCGGCGGCCAGCTACTATTGGCTGCTCGTCCGACATTTTCTCTCTCACGACAGTGGATCAAACCGAATTAGGACTTCTAATTGTGAAAATGGTATTTTGGGGATAAGCCATGCAAATTGGAGGGAAATTTGATAGATTTTGGCGCCAAAAGGATTTGGTTCTTCTCTGTCTCTCTCTCTCTCTTTTTCCTCTATTGCCTTATTTCCTAAAATTATAAATTTACATGAATCTTCGAACTATAAGAGGAAGTTTGAAATGTTTTTTTCTCAAGTTTTATTTAAATTGAATTTAATTATTAACTAATAATTTAAATTTATTATCTTTAAATAAAAATTGTCAAAAGATTTTGTTCATTTAACGAATATTTTATAATAAATTGTTTGAATTATTAGTCAAATGAAAAGTTACAAGATTGAAGATAAATAAAAAAAAGTCAAGGATAATAATATCTGATATTGTAAAAAAAATATATAAATTTAGCTTTATTCAATCCATCCTTTTAACGCCAGTGTTTAAAAATACAGCAACACCTCAAAAATCAAAATGGTACTTTTCCTGAGCCTAGAACCCTCAACATTAGGTACACAAGAAGTACGCCGAAATTCACATCTCTACATACAACATTGAATTAATTACAAGCCAAAAGATATGATCAAAATTGTCCCCAACGGCCACCACCATCGGACACTTTTTCCATTCAAATGACCTATATTGGCGGGAGTGGCTGTAGGAACTTGTGAGCTTCTTCCGCCGGCAGCCGGTGGAGGGGGTGCCATAGGAGGAACGTCACATGTACCAAATGTAGCATTTGCCTGTCAACCAGCCACATATTTACCAAATGCATTAGTTAATCATTGCAGCTACTTGAGAATGTTCACCTAATCTCAATAACACGTAATTGTAGAAATTTCCAATACAAAGAAGATAAGACTGTGAAAATGATACGTGCTATGCTTAACATACCCTGCAATATGCAATACTGTCACATCCACAGGCGAGGTGGCCATTCATGCTATCCACTGCTTCTGGCGCTCCTCCGCCTTCACTTCTCTGCAAAAGGAATTTTAGGGGGGTGAAAAAAAGAGTTGATTTCAACCATATTCATATCTGCATTTGGTGCACCTAGTCAGTGAAAGTACCTGATAGAAATCAACAGCAATGAAGTTTGGCCATCGTTTGCCAGCTGCTTGGTAGCAAGTCTTGGTCATGCTTATTAACGAAGCTGAATTGTCCACACAAGCTTCGGTGGAATTGGGATTAGTAGAAAAGTGATTCTGAAGAAACAGAGATATTGTAGTAGTGCTCAGTGGAGGTGATTCACCGCGATTTGTACATGAACCTGCTACCATCCCATCATCTCCATCTGCATCATTTGCAAAAGTTAATCTGCTCTGTGACCTCATCACTAAAACAAGTTGGTTGATTTTAGGGCTTCATAATTAAGACTCACATTTATTTTCTACCACATATCTCCAGTTATAAGCTATGCCCTCAGAAGCCTCTTTACTTGATTTGGAAGTGAAAACCACCAGACGCTGATTCTTCTGGACCATATCATCCACTGTTGGCCAATCTTCACCACTCTTGGGCATGTTTGACACCGGAAACCAGTACTTGCTTAGACCAGCAGCATTGAAAACCTTTGTCAAACCTCGTGGAGATGTCACATAATCCTCAATGAAAATGGTGACAATCTCTGAGGGGTTGGCAGCTAAAAAGGATTCGATCTCTTTCAGCACATTAATGGCTGGTTGCTGCATGTCATTAAAGTTAGCCAACTGTGAATGATGAATTCAGCAAAAAGGAAGCAACCATGATAGATTGAGATTACACTTACAAATGCTGTGTAGTTGTAACATTTTCCAAGAAATGAGTGACATAACCAAATATCATTCCTGAAGTCATACATATCAAGCATGAGCCCTCGAACCCCATTCTACAAGCAAATACAGTTTTAGTATGTCTTGGTAAATTTGGTACATAAAACATGGATTTCGGTA
This sequence comes from Erythroxylum williamsii, assembly GCA_027564335.1. Classification (NCBI taxonomy): domain Eukaryota; kingdom Viridiplantae; phylum Streptophyta; class Magnoliopsida; order Malpighiales; family Erythroxylaceae; genus Erythroxylum; species Erythroxylum williamsii. The sequence goes on from JANITW010000236.1 coordinate 8,424,940, forward strand.
AATTTCAGTGACTGTGATGAAGTACGCGTTTAAGTAGTGGAATTCACATCAAAGCAACGTCCAATAATCGATCATAACACTCAACTTTGTTGAATTTTCCAATCCAACAGTTAAAATGGTGAAGGTGAGATGGCGTTAGCTGAAATGCCTATTTTCAATCAACGACTGATTAAAATGACAGGACAGCTAAGCCAAGCCAAGATTTGCCTAACTTGTCTGTCTTCTGGGACTTTACTACGTGCTTTATCTACGCAAAGATCAGCATATGCTTTTGGTATGCCATCAAAAGCTTACTCTTTTTCTTTTTCTCCCAAGTATATAAAGTTGAACACTCACGTACTTTCATCGCTTTACCACTTTGGAGAGGTTTATACTAATTACTAATCCCCTCTCATTTACTCTGCTTTGCTAATACTCTGTACACTTTGGCGAACCACATTCCTTCTGAAAAACTGAAAGGATAAGTGTCTCCGAAATTAATATTAACGTAATATTTAAAATTTTTAATTTTGAAACCATGTTCTTCAAAATTAGGAATGAACAAAAGAATTAAAAGAACAAGAAAAAAATGTTTAGCTGGGAAAAGAAACCTTGTACTCCGGGACAGATAAGTTGCCGACAAGATAGAAAAAACATGATTGAAAGACGTCTATGTTCGATTCAGTAAAACGTGGCAACTATGGAAGCGGTAATAAGGAAACAAGAATCAACGCAAAGGTCTGACACGCAAAAGAAGTTCTCTTTGTTTTCCCAAAGAAATGAAAAATGTCAAAGACGTCGCTGAATAGTAAAAATATCTGACCTTGAGCTGATTGGTGACAGAGTCCTCTTGGTTCATCGGAGATAGCAAAATCGAACCCGTCTCCGATTTAGCATTCATTAAAGCGTAGGAGTTGTGAGTCGTCAACCATGAGTATTTGTTGAATGCCAGACCTTTCACCTAAGCCACATCATCACAAATCATTGCTTTACTGTTGTCCACTTCGTTGCTCAAAAAAAAAAAAAAAGGAGGAAAACCAGAAAAAGTCCTGTTTATATTAAACGCAGCCCACCTTTGTTGTCGGGTTCAATGGCTGGACCCGGGTGCATCTGGGTCGCGTATTCCCATTCGCAGCGCAAGTTTCGCACCGTAGTCCGACATCGCAGTCGTTGTCGGAAGAACAAGTTTCCCCTAGCTGATTCGTTTGTGGAAAACAATGAACAATAGAAACGTAAGACCCAAGTGCGAGAAATATTAAAAAAAGGAGAGAATCACAGGAAAAACCTTTAGACTGGAACATCTAAAAGGGAAGAAGCAGAGGAAAAGGAATAGAATTTGGAGATGGAGATTATTGGAAACATTGGAACCCTGCAAGCGAGAACAAAGAAGTGTTACAATGGGTTTATATACTTTTAGAGCGCCCCGTTTCTCAGGACAGAATTTAAGATTAAACCCAACTAAACAATGAAAAAAAGAAACAAAAGATTTGAACTTGGATATGCGGTGATCATGGAGATCAGACATGCCTTCATTCTCGGATCACCGAGGAACATGGAAGAAAGTAAGCTGTATAAGGTTCTTATAGCATTAGAGCCTATTGTCATTACATTACATATTTACATAACGATGATTCATGCACATTTGGTCTTATATCTTTGTCATGTAGCATATTTCGGTTTGGTATTGCTATCTATTTTTTAAAGATCTTGCCCATATCGGGCGATGGTTGAAGTTTGTGGCATTAATTTGTTACTTGTCAATGTTTATCACTAGCGTGTGTTTGAATCATTCTATAATTGCACAAACCCAAACCAATGTAATTATAAGTAGTATACTTTGTCAATGAGCACGACTTGTACAAACCTAAACCAATGTTATAAGTATTATACTTGTCAATGATAAATATGGAGCTAGAGAAATAAAAATAAATACAAACCTTGAAATAAGTATAGTTGAACCTTGTCATTTACATGAATTCTCTCTTATCCTTTAAATACGAGTTCATTGAGTTGAGATAGAAAAGACGACAAATCCTTTACAGATTGGAGAGACATTAAAAACAAAGCGACCCAATTTGTTTCAAGCATGGGCCTCACGTTATAAATACACTCTTAAGGCATTCCAGGCAACTACCACCCAATTTTGTTGGCTGGAAGTGCACTTCTGCCCAGTATCTTACTCCTTCCCATTTGTGGCACAATCTGATATGTATATTTTTGGACGGACCTGTCAGCCACGCCCCAAGCTTTGTCTGGTCACCAGAAATGCTAGTTAGCAGCCATTTTTTCTGTGTCAGACACTTCCAGAACAAGCTTAACCTTTTTCTCCAAGCTTGTCTACAGTTCTGTCGTTTAGTGCCATTATTACAAGTTGCTTAAAGCGCCGCAGGTTACATTTCTCATGCGAAGGAAAATAATCCTGACTTCTAGAATTAGACAACAATTTTGATAGACTAGTTAATTTTTAATCAATTTAAGTGATTTAAATTTTATCTTAAAGATTTATGTGTCTATATCCAAATGAAGAGAAATTGGTAAAATAAAGAAAAACTGATCTTTTTTTTTTTTTGGTTATGTAAATTTTATTATATCATTGAAAGTATTTCTTTCTTTATATTCCAGCATTAAGTAGTTTTAAAGTGGTTAGTCTAGAACTCTTCGATGGAACTATAAATTGCCATGTAACGTGTAATTTTATATAAGAGAGGAAAAATAAAAAATTATTTTGCAAAAATACTTTTGTTTCATTACTTGCACGAGTCTATAAATATCTGTGAATATCTTTTTTTATAAATTGTATATAAGCCGAGTATAAAGGAACCTCTATGTCTTTCCAATGTCCATAATTTACCTAACTCAATTATGATAATTAGACACTTAGTATAAAGGTCATTCTTAGTTCAAAAGGCATATGAGAATATGAGATGCAATCAACAACGGCTACACGAAGGTAGAGATGACAAATCTCACCCAGCCCAACCTATCATGCCCTAGTATGAAGGCACATGGCAGGCTATATTAATTAGGCTTTGGATCAAATTGGGGCCTTTGAGGTTGTTCTAATGCCTAACTCAACCCCACCTAAAATGACATCATTTTAGGCAATCCAAGCCTATTCAAGCTTAGGATAAGACTGTCCACTAGTGGAGTCAGATCGGTCATGAGTTTGATTAAGCCCATTTGGTTGTGATCCCTACGTGGAGTTTTAAGATGAGAAAAGCTTGACTTAAGATGAAAAAGAAGCCTCGGAGAAGCAAAAGAAGAAAGATCAAATTGCACTTACCATCATCCATCGAGGTTTAGACGAAGAAATGTTTGAGAAAATAGTTAATGAAACCACATTAAAAAGACGTTCAAACTCAGTGACAGGAGTTGATAAGATAAAGAAGGTGCGACTTCAAATTCTAAGAGTCGAGTTGGAAGCATTCTTAATTAAGGACTTATAATCAATTTTATAGTACTTCACAAGAGTGTTAATAGTAGTGAATCAAATAGATAGGCTTGGTGAAAACATGAAATATGTTTAACTTTTGGAGAAGGTACCATGTTCTCTTAACTCAAAATTTAATTATATGGGAACAACTATTGAAAAATCTAAAGATGTGGGCAATATGAACATAGATAAGATAAGTGGATCTTTACAAGTTTGTGAAGAAACGATGGATCACGGAAAAAAAAAAGAACATGTACCAATTGAACAAACTTTATTAGCAAAGTTATCGTTATAGTCAAAACATAATTAGATAGAGCAAAGTAGAAAAAAGACAATTTATATGTAGAAGCGAACGTGACTGTGGACGAGGTCATAGATATGTATGGAGCAATCTTGCAAATACTCACTACAAGAAATCGGTGTTTTACTTACGGAAATTGCAGTCGGTAAACACAAGATATCCGTCGGTGAAATTAATCACCGACGGAATTTGGTGGAGCAAAATTCGGTCGGTGAACTGTCCGAAGCTAAAAATACCGACCGACATTTTCCGTCGCAATTTTACGATGGAATTACCGACCGAAATATTATTGTCGGTATTTATTTAACGACGGAATGGTAAGTACGATTCCGTCAGAGAAATATTGTTACGGTCATTCAGTCCGTCGGTGATGCGAAGTTATCTTCAACGACATTTTTCGACGGTATATTATACCGTCGGTAAATAGGGTAACTTTTCTAACGAACAATTGACCGTCGGTAATGACTGTTTTTTTTTTTTGCTTTTTGTTGTTATAATAATGATTATATTATATATTCACTTTATTAATTTGTGTTGCATTAGAATAATGAATAATGAGAAAATTAATAATTAATAAAATATAAAAAGAAATTAATTTAATTATTAAAAAATAAGAAATAACAAATCTCTTATGTTTTTTAATTGAAAACACATGACAATGTTATAGTAATTATTGTCGTAATGATCATGGATGCTCTGAACTGTTTCCCCCCCTCTTTAACATTTCCATCTCCTGCCTAAGCTTAGCCATCTCCTCCGCATGCTGTT
>JANITW010000236.1:8513830-8524406 GCA_027564335.1 Erythroxylum williamsii
TGTTTACAAAAATTGCATACTGAATTTTGTACCGAAATCGAGTGCCATAGCCTACCACTCTCGTGTGTCGCGGACTCGGATATCACCCACGATATCGGGTTCGGGTCCTGCGGGGTTGGGGGGCTACAGCACAGATAATGTAGTTGAATATAATTGTAGTGGAAGACAATGAAAAAACCAATGAAGCACTAAAAAAGACAACATAGATAATGGAGTCGAAGACAAGTGTTATGGTAAGGGGGAATTCTGGAAGAATAGTAGCAATCACAAACAATATCAACATCAGAGTTTAAAATAGTAACTAGGAGAAGATCAAATAAGGGAAAAAAAACTGTACCCAGGGGAGACAGTTGCATGATTTTTCTCACTTGGAAAATAAGACAAGTTAATACCCGTAATAAACTATTGATTATTAGAGACATTATCTTGCATAACAAAGTCATCATAGCTGGTATTTTGGAAACAAGAATAACGAGGGAGAATTACAAACTAATGAATTACTTTCTAGCTAAGTGATAAGCATCTCAAATATTTCTTGTCATCTGAATGGCATAATTTTTGTCTTATATCACTCTAATGCTTTAATTATCATCTCATCTAGCATAACTGATGAAATGGTCTATTTAGAAGTTTCTATTAGATAACTTAATCTAAGATTGTGTATCTCCTTCAATATGCATGTAACAGTGCATATCAGAGAAATTTTATATAGAATCATTTCAAAGAAATTGCCACTTCCAATACAATCCTATGGATGCTGTTAAGTGACTTCAATTCCATACTAAGAGCTGAGGAAGCTAAAGGTCTAAGGTCATTTTGTAATCCTTGCATAGAACTTAACAAAAGTTTTGAGGAAGCCTAGTGAACTGATATACTGATGGGAGGTTACTTCTATACATAGACCAATAAGCAATCTATTTTAAATTTGATAAAGAATAAATCAGATAAAATTTTGGAAAATTAAAGATGGATAAATTTATTTCCCAACTTCTTTTCAAAGTTTGACAATAATCACTTATCAGATCATACCCCTATTCGCACTTTTTTTACTACAGAGACAAATGTTCATCCTTTTAGGTTTAATGATTTTCTGATGCAAGTAGTTGGCTTTGAGAAAGGATTATTGTAACATCCTACTACCATAGGACATATGCTTGACATTTTTCAGAATATCCGAGCGCATACTATAAGCGATCTAGAAGGGGGGTTGAATAGACCTTTAAAACTTTTCGTAAAGTTCTAAGCTCCCACCTAGGATTTTGCAAACCACTTTATTGCACACTTTTTAGTTTAGTGCGAACTCTTACAACACCACTTGATTTCTGGCTCAAGCTACCTTTACAACTGATTTGTTTTCCGGCACAAATCCTACCTCCCAAGCGATATTTTACTAATCACTCAACTCACAATAATAATGGCATAAAGATGAAAGCAATAACTCTTAGTACAAAAATGAATGGAATTTAGACCAAGCTAAGAGTAGTATGAGAGCAAATTCTTGGAACTATAGTAGTATACTTTGATTTTTGCGTTGCCACCATTTCCCTTGATGTTTCTCTATTTATTTGTAGCCTATAAGATGATTATAGCCATTGGAGGGGTTCATTAGCCATTGCGTGATTGCATATAGACGTTCCTTAACTTTCTTCTTTCCATTTGTGAATGATTTGGACGCATCTTGTTTAGCTCTACCTGATAGTCAACTAGTCGAGCTGTGATAGTCGACTAGTGTAAGCATTTTTCACTACAGGCTTTAACTTCGCTCTTCGATAAGTCGACTAGTTCCATGATAGTCGACTAGTGTTCCTATTCAATTGATTTGTAGTCGACTTGTAACATATTAGTCGACTAGTTTCAACCCCCATCTAATGATCTTTAATTTATTAGTCGACTTATGAAATACTGGTCGACTTGTTGCTGACTCCAACGAATATATTTAATCAAATCTTCCCACAATCTTCATGTTTAATGTCTCTGGCATGTTGAAGATTATTTCCTTATTGATTTCACCATGATTTATCAGCTATCTCGATTTATTTCAATCCACAACACCTGAAATAATTTCTTAACCAATTTTATACATTTTATTATTATCAAAAAATAAGTGGGATTTAATTTGTCAACCACCATTGGTCCAACATAATAGACTGAAGGCACTTAATATTCCTCATCTTGATGTCTGCATAGTTCACCAAACTCTGAATACACTCTCTCTAGAGTTTAATAATCTGGTGATAACATATTACTCACAAGATGAGGAATGAGACTTCAATTCTTTAATTACCCATTATGTTGCTTAGGAGGAGAAACTCAAGAATGCTGCTCCTATATCCCTCGAAGATGAAGCCTGCCAAGTTCAAAGGTAGAAAGTCTAAATCTTCTCCACGTGTTGATTTTAGTCAGCCTAGTATCGCTAAGGGTCTATAGGATGTTAAAGACGAATGGACATAAAGGTTTGACTAACTACTAGAGGTTTAAGGCCTGAAATGAAAGACAGAAACCTTCAGGTAACTCCTTGGCTTATCAATTTATGTATCTAATCTTACGATAATCGCTTCAAGTTCTTAGTGAATAGATAGTGGAGCATCTAATCATGTTGCTTCCAAGATGCAGGCGTTCATATCTACGTTAGAGTCAACTAAACGAAAGGAGAAACTGATGGTTGGAAACAATGAAGAAGCTAATGTAATATCTATAGGGGTTGTATATTCTGAACCTTGTTGCAAGGTTCATTTTGATTTTACATGACACATTATATATTTTATCTTTGTATCAATTTTCGATAAAGAAGGTAATAGTTTTGTATTTAATGCTTCTGTTGTACAATTTTCATTTAATACAAAACATATTGGTACAACTTTCTTGTCATATGGTTTATATAGAATATTTTTTTTGCCTCAAATTAGATATATACTTCTTCATATCTTGTCGAACAAGTAATGAAGAAGGAGAACCCTAATGAAGGCTAAGTCATACATGTGTGGCATAAAAGTATAAGTCACATTTCTATAGTTAGGATTGAGAGATTGATTAACAAAAACATTATCCCAATTCTAGATTTTGATGATCTAGAAACATGTGTTGACTGTTGCAGGGATAAGTTGACTAAAATAAGAAAAAAGGGGTCAACTTGTGCTTCTGACTTATTGGGTCTAATACATACATATATTGGTAAACCTTATACAATTACATTATGCAATTTTAGATATTTTCTAACTTTTAATGATGGTTATTCCAGTTACAGTTATATGTTCTTGCTTAAGGAAAAGTCTTAAATTTTTTATGAGTTCAAGATCTTTAAGAATGAAGTTGAGAACTGATTGGGAAAATCCATCAAGATGGCAAATTTGGTTGTAGAGGAGAGTATGGTGTTTTAGGACATGAAAAGGTCCGTTTGTCAGATATATGAAATTATTTAGAATAGTGAAGCAATTCACTATGCCAGATAGATCTGAACAAAATGGTGTGGCCGAAAGGTGTAACTGCATTCTAAAGGACATGATGAAGTAAATGCAGAGCAATACTAACCTACCTGATTAGTGTATAGGGCTGCCCTGCTAAGGTGCGCTAGTATAATCCTTATGAAAGCAAATTGCAAACTTGTTTACTCATTGCTGCTTAGTTGGATATCTCGACCACTCTAAAGGCTACAAATTTTGTTATAGAGAAACAAGGGTCAGAGTAGTGAAATAACAAACGACTAAGTTTTTGAAATATGATGTCTATGATGATGGTAGACTCTCTTACCTCTTAAGAGATAACAAGATGGATACTACAATTATTTTGTATAAGCTACGTATACAGTCAGGTCAAGTGGATCAAGGTCTTATTACCATGCTTATACAAGAACAATAACCCATACTTGTATAAACAGAGGTTTTTAGGATACAAGAACCAATGCAATTGCGTAGATCTACTAGAATGAGATGACCTGTTATCCTATTTGATTACATAGTCTATTTGGATGAAAAAGACTATGATATTAGAAATGTTGTGACTTAGTTACTTTTTCAAAAGCTATTTTTGGACCCCATGTAGATTATGGTGGGAAGTGGGATGCAATAAATGATGAGATATAATTCGTGAAGCATAATAAGGTCTGAGAGCTAGTTAATTTGTTACAGAATTACAAACCTGTTAGTTATAAATGAGTTTGAAATACCAAAAGGATTTAAGGATAAAGTTTAGCAGTTTAAAGCTCGCTCAATTGTCAGATGGTTCACTCAAAGAGAAAGGTTTGACTTTAATATTACCTTGTCTCCTGTACCCTCGATAGATACTTTTCGAGTGGCTATGACAATTTTAGCTAATGATGATATAGAGTAACATCAGATGCCTGTCAAAACTACTTTCCTGAATAAAGACTTTTATAAAGAGGTCTATATGGTATAACCTAAAGGATTTCAGAATCTAAATAGAATTGATACAGTTTGTACATTAAGCAATTCAATATATGGTTTACATCAAATCTCTGAAAAGTGTTACCTTATATTTGATGAAGTTTTGACCTCTTTCGACTTCATAGAAAATAAAGTTGAAAGATGCTTCTATTACAAGATTAAGGGGAGCAAACTTATCTTCCTATTATTTTATGTAGATGATATGTTGCTTGTGTCAAATGACTTGTCCATGTTGCATAAGGTTAAGCAACTTTTGGCTAAGCATTTTGACATGAAGGATCTTGGTGAAGCATCTTTTGTCTTATGTATTCAGATTTATCGAAACAGATCTTAACACTCATTAAGCCTCTCACAGTGTGCATGCATTGAGCATGTGTTACAAAAGTTTAATATGATTGATTGTAAATCTATTATAGCACTGATCTCTTATAATGAGAGATTATCTTTAGCACAGTATCCAAAGAATGGAGTAAAGAGGGAGGTCATAATGAATGTTCTTGATTCTAGTATATTTGATAGCTTGATTTATGCTCAAGTGTGCACTAGATCGAATATTGCATTTACTGTTGGACTACTGGGTCAATATCTGGCTAATCTAGATATAAACTATTAGAATGCGGTCAAGCGAGTGTTGAGATACTTAAAGAAAACTAAGGATTATATGTTAACATACAGTAGAGTCAACAATCTAAACCTTATGTGGGTATTCAGATTTTGATTTTGCATGTGTCTGGATGATTGAAACTCCACTTTAGGTAACATTTTCATGTTAGTAGATGGCGTAGTATCATGGAAGAGTGTCAAGCAGACATTATTGACTTCCTCAACAAAGCATTCAAAGGTTGTAGTATGTTATGGGACTGCTTCGCAGACTGTTTGGCTCAAAAACTTAATTTCTGAGTTGTCTATGGTTGATTTAGTTGCTAAACCCATTCGACTGTATTGTGATGATTTTGCTACTGTGTTGTTTAACAACAATAAGAACATCATAGAATCTAAGCATTTGGAGGTCAAATACTTGACCATAAAGAAGTTGTTACAGAAAGGTGACATTAAGGAGGAGCATTTGAGGACTAAGGAAATGTAAATGTTAACCAATCTTTTAACTAAAAGACTTCACCCATATGAGTTTGAAAAACATGTATACCGTATGAGTGTATTAAAGTTCTTAGACACTGTTGTTAGGGATCATTATGTTTGCTCCTTATATGATTATACATTTTGATGTGTTATGACAATATAGTGGTTTATCAATAAATATGATTATTGTTTATCCTCAGTACTATGTTTTATCGTACATTGTCATAAAAAAGTTAAAAGTCTTAAGATTTGTGTCGATCTTAAGTAGTTTAGAGGTCATTAGGATTGATCTTGAGCCTATATCATTAGGACATGCATAGTTTAATATGTATATCCATGGATTTTAACATGACATAGGGTGATATAAGTATTTAATCTCATAAAAGTTTTCTCTTATGCAGTTTAGCATTCAGTGAGAGAAAAAAAGATATCTCTAATGTAGTTTCGCGTATGTAGTTTAACATAAAGTTTAGAGAAATCAAGTCCTATAAACAAAAAGATGATACATATCATATTATACAAGTATCATCTGATTTTTTCATACTTCATTTTCTCATTCATGTTAGTGAAATATTAGATATGTGTGATTATATTGGACCTGTATCATACATGATACATGTGTTTGATATTTTTCAGTATAGAAAGCCTTACGAGATGAAATGATGGACTTTCATTATCTTTGGATCAAATATTTTGTTTTAAACTTGGTATACCATACAATGATTGACTTAATCATATTTTGAACTGGTTTTAACTTTATGTCAATACCGCAATTGATATTATCTAGGAGGGAGAATGCTAGATATTTTTCCCATTTGGTGGACAACAATCGATTATATTTTAATTATTTTAATAACTTATTGGTTAAGCCAATCGTATTTAATTCGAATAAAGATAATAAAATGATCCAATAAATGATATAGATTAATGAGAGTCGAAGTTCAAGAGAAAAAGGACCTCAATTAGTGTGGACTAGATCTATATTAAACCTGGGATGGAAAAGCTCGATATGGATACTATATAAAAAGGTTAAGGTTCCCTACAGGTGCTATGTCATTTGTTAACGTAAAGTTGTTCTGATCTATTTAGAGGTTCACGTTTTGAGAAAACTATAGAAAAACGCTGATCACGTCCTATTGAGTAGATTCGGTAAAGATGTAGGTAGATTTGCGCTCGTTTTGGTCTCGAAAAACTCGTTTGAAGTTATAGAATTGAAATCAAGTATTTTTTGCATTTCTTCATTTATTTCCCTTTCATGTTCGATCCGGATCACATAGTAAGGCTCATGTTACGTTTTACATTCATATTATACCTTTTTCATACAAAATTTCGGTTTTTAATACTATAATGCTTACAAGAATTAAAAACGCTATAGGCCTCAGAAGCTTGTTGCTTGTAAGAGAGCTCTTTCGAAGGACCTGTCCAAGATAAGCAACTATTTCGTTGACTTTATACCAGATGCTAACGTGAAAAGATGTCACATTAGTCCACAGTGATCAGATAACGAATCCTCGTTATTGGACCAAAGAAAGTTGGAGCTTGTAGATATAAATTCTTGATCTGACGAGAGTAGTGCACCGTCAATTTCTCACGAAACTAACTTTACGGAGTTTGATAATGATGGCATTTATGAAAGGAACAGTTACGGTAATGCTTAGCAGAGATGAATTCTGAGAACACCGTATTGAAGCACACGCCCACTGCACACAGATAAGCCAACCCTTTTAGTTATCAAGCATTTTATGTTTCATACATTTGTGGACTGTGAAAAGGTTGCTTCTATTACTGACTTTATCAAACATTATGTAATTACGTGAATAAGAGTTGAGGGAATCTGAAAAGCTGCAGAAACTCTATTTTGTGCATTTTAGGCAATGGCGGTGCAGATTATCATTTTATAAAAGAAGAAATTCTGGCAATGTCTGTGTGTTGGAGTGACGGGACCACTTTCTGAGGACTGATGAGGAGTGTAATTATCTGTTCAGCCACTAGGCCAGTAAAAAACAGTATCACAACATGTCTGTGATATAGTCTGGTAATATATTTCATTCTCTAATAGCAATGGGTCTCTGATACAGATAATTAATATTCGTTGCTTGCCTATAGTTAATAAGCAAGGTACCAATACTTGTTGAATGTATCCGGTGAGTTCTCTTTGAAGGAAGGCCCTGCATGTGCATCTTCATAATCTTTACACTGCCAAGATAAGGTGGCGATTGAATGATGATAATTCAGATGAGTGAAGGAGGTGATAATCAAGACAAGCCTTCGACCATAACTGTGCACAACACAATTTGAAACCTTGAACGACTAGCTGGCTGCAATGAATGACAATCTGATCCATTTGACTAATATTTAATATCTGCAGATTAACAGTACCAATGAACCGAAAGGCCGACTGCTACACTTTTGATTATTCAGATTCATTTCTAGAATAAGTTTTCTTCCAATTTGTCCCATATGTAGAATTAATACAAGAACTTGAGGTCCATAGTCCTTACTACGACTTTTCAGGAAAACTGAGAGGTACCTCTCAAAACAGAAGTCAATTATACGGGCTAGAATCTAAGATGGTTCTACGGTATACAAATGGTCAGTCTGTGTACTTTGCATGCACTAGGGGCACCATCACAACCAACTCTCCTAATCTAGATTGAAAAGTGTGCCAAAGAGCTGTAGTGTGAGCCCTAGAGTCGATGTCTGTAAAATAGTAGGCCCGTGATGATCCCCCAATGCACCAATCTCTCAGCCGCTGGCATGCCGGAATCATTATCCGGCCACCTGCTGATTGAGATGTTATATCCCTGCAATTCAACAAAAGCTGCCCCATATCTTTGTTTGGACGTGCAAGTAAAAAAAATAAGGCAGGGTGGGTTGCTCTTCTGACATATGTCATGTGACTGTGGGGTTTCATTATGATTCTTTTTTTTGTGCAAAAATGTAAAGTTTTATGCAAAGCAAAGCAAACACTTGCACAGTTGCACTCAAGAATGAAAAAGCATTTAAAGGAAAGTCTCTCAACTCAGAATGGTTCATGCATCAGTTCCCTTTAATCTAAGCCATCTACTCTGTGGGTCTATTCTTATGGAAGTTCTATTTACCGTTGATCATTCGTAGATATCGTTTGAATTTTAATGGCTAGTAAGATCAGACGGCTATGAATGTTTATCTAAATGATAGCCCCACATGATGGGCGGTCGCTATCTAAAATAATAAATTCATTATGAATGAGCTGAGACTCTTTTGTATGGACTCTTTGCGTGAATATAATATCTGCACACAACTTGCTATATAAAGCTTTCGGATGGCTGTAAACCCTACTGAACTGTGATGGGTGTCTGAGATAAGCCTGCAAAATTTCCAATATCTATAACTACACTTTCTGTAGTTTTTCTTTTTCTTCTTTCTCTCAGCTTCTCCATACCTCTGTTAGCTAATCTAGCTCTTCCAAGCCCATTCCTTCTCCATCCCTGCACTTCTCCTACTCCACACCTACGGTTTCTGTTCTTTTCCAGATATCTTGGGCGACGATCTTAAAGACTCTTTTGAAAGAATCATGGACGTTGACTTGATGAAATCGTCAACAGGACATGAACAGATGGACATGCTGACAATGATGATGCAGATGGATCAAAAGCTTCCTGATTTCTGTGAGCCTTTTCACAGCGCTAGTACTTCACAAGTGCATGACATTCAGTTCTCCAATGGAAATCCGACTAGCACGATTATGCCTCCAACATCAATGTATCATAACCCACAAGCTCTCGTGAATCCACCTCCTACTCTGCCTTTTGTTGGCACACCAATCCAAGAACCTGTAACACCACCTCTCCAATCGAACATGGTCGGTGGCAAGTTCAAATATGGACCTCCATTCTCAACTGCAAACTCGTTCTTATCTTCCGCTGAAAAGAAGAACTCCACTGCAGCTATCAGAGAGATGATTTTTCGTATAGCAGCAATGCAACCAATCCATATAGACCCAGAATCGATAAAGCCTCCAAAGAGGAGGAACGTGAAGATATCTAAAGATCCACAGAGTGTTGCTGCGAGACATAGAAGGGAGAGGATTAGTGAGAGGATAAGAATTCTGCAGAGACTAGTGCCTGGAGGTACCAAAATGGATACAGCATCTATGTTGGATGAAGCTATACATTACTTGAAATTTTTGAAGAAACAAGTACAAGCTTTAGAAGAGGCTGGGGCTAATAGGCCAATGGGTAGTTTTGGGTTCTCAGGAATGACAATTCCAAATGTGGGTTACTCATCTTTGTTGAAAAATTGCCAACCTGCTTCAAATATGGTGGGCTCACTGCATATGCTTAGATGAGAGATCGGAGGTTGTCTGTGCTGTACGCTGGTGGCTCTTTGGGTATTGTAAATTACGATTAGGGTTGTTATAATCTTGCTTCGTTTGTGATTGTCCCAAACAACTTTATTGTATGAGTTACTTTGTTCAAAAGTTCAGTGAAAATCTCTTGACTCTACCACACCCTAAAGGGAAGAAGAAGCTTACGTAATAACATGGAGAATTAGTTATGTCAAGGAACATGACATAATCACTCATAGAACTTCATCATTCTGATAAAGAAAGTACACGCAAGTACTTCTGTTTCCCTTTCAAAGATCTTATCTTTTGAATTCTTAATTCCCATTGTTTCTGTATGTTGAGAAATCGGGTTCGGATCTGATCCGACCGCAGCGGAATAATCACAATTTTTTTTTGTGGTTTTTTATTTCCCGAAAATCATGATATATTTTAATTATATAAAATGATTAACACGAATCATAATAAAGTGAAATTTAATTCGTACCTTATTATGAAGCTTAATCTTTCTCTTGATGCATCTCTCAAATCTTTTTCGAAACCAATCCGTTTCAATCACTGCAGCCACACAAGTGTCTACAAAATGAGTTGAGAGAACTATGTAAATTTTATAGAGAGGGTTAAGCATGAAGTGCTAACTATATAGAGCTTAAGTCTATTTATAATAAGCTTTGGACGTCTTAGTAATTTAATTGAAATTAAATACTAATTTCAATTAAACTTTAATTAGAATTACAAATAATTCTAATTAAATACCAATTATGCCCAA
>JANITW010000236.1:8555594-8569687 GCA_027564335.1 Erythroxylum williamsii
TATAAAAAAAAATGCACAAACAATTGGTTCGAGAGTTTCGTGGAACAAAACGGAGAAACCGAAGTTTACATTATGAACGAAACGAGTCCACTTTTCGAATCTTGTGTGTCACAAGCGGGCAGTCGGGAGAAGGCGTTATGTTGACGTGCATGTGACTAAGAAACGGTTCCACTCTTGCCCAAACACAATCAATTTTCATGCTCAATTCAATCAATCATAAATTTATATTCTCATGCTTTTCTTCTTTCCATTTAAAACAAAATGTCATGATACAATTCCAAGGCATAGCATGATCATAATCACAATTCAATCATATCAAAATGTCAAAGTCTTTCATTACGTAACATAAAACACATCATAATGCATTTTCCACTTTACAACAAATTCACAATTTGGCAATTCAAGCGTATACACACACACATAGGCACATTGCCCATTTACACAGTAACCATAAATATTTTACCTACATTATAAATCTGAAAAATCCAAACTCAGTTTGGTCCTTCCCCTTGCTCTTGGGTATGATTTTTTTGATTTCCTAAAACAAACCAATTTTCATTAAAATCCAATTCAATAAAACCCTTAAAACTTCAAAATCAAAATAAATGAAATAATTGCTAAATTGAGTTTAACATTAACTTACCCATGGTCTATCTAGGTTAGAAAAGTCAAAATCTAGTTTAGAAACCCTAAAAATCAAGTGAGTCTCTCAATCATCTTCTTCCTCCATTCATTCCCAACACAAAAACCCATTTTTTTCTACTTCCTTTTTCAAACTAAACAAGAAGAAAATAGCATGGAGCTTACCTTAACAAGATGATTCCTCTTCTTTTCTTCTTCTTTTCCTTCTCTCTTCTCCCAAAATTTTTCTTCTTCTTTTTCTCTCCCACGTTTTTCTCTCTTCCTCTCTTCTTTTCCACGACTTTCTCTATTCTCTTCTTCTCTTTCTTAATTCAAGTCTCATCTTTAGCTTATTCTTCCAAAATTGCCCCTCACTTACTTGCTCTTTCCAATTTTGACGCTTCTTTCATTTAATCCATCTACTAACTCCTTTAATATTCTCAATACCATACTCTAATTTAGTTCTAACATGCCCATTCAAAATTCTAATTTCTACTTAGTTCCATTAAATTAATGGCCCAATTCTAAAAATAGATAATGAAACAAACAAACAAAACATAAGTAAATAATTAAACAAATAATAAGTAATTTAGAAAATTTTTTAGGATCCATCAGCTTACGTGTAAAATGATTTATGAGGGTATGACTTAGAAAAAAGATTTATAAGGACACGAGTATTAGTTATTTATAGCTTAGGGGGTGGTTAGTTCACATCAAATTTTAATATATTCTAATTAATTATATTTTATATTATTTTGCTAAAAAATAAAAATAAAACATGTTAAATTTTTATATCAAATTTTAGTATATTCTAATTAATTATGTTTAATGTTAATATATTGCTAAAAAATTAAAATTTTGTTTAATTTTTATATCAAATTTTAATATATTCTAATTAATTATTTTTAATTTTAATATATTCTAATTAATGATATTTAATTAATTATATTGTTTTACTAAAAATTATGAAATTTTTATATCAAAATTTAATATATTCTAATTAATTATATTATTTTATTAAAAAAGAAAAAAAGAAAAAAAAGTGTTATGGGCATAACAGTGAGTGTCATGTCCAAGATACTCCCTGTCACGCCTGTGACAATTTTCTAACATCCGTCACGCTCGTGACAGTTGAGGAATAACTTTCATTCTTTTCATATTCGGGGGTTGTGGAGTATTTTCCAAAACTCATAAACTAAAATACTATTCATACAATGATAATATATAACCAACCGATATTTTTCATTGCCAAATCCATTGATATCTTCCAAACCCATAAACTAAGCACGCAGTTAATATTTCTTTGAATATTCTCGTATGAATTTAGAAAAAATAAAAGAAGTCAACACTATCATTTTTCTAATATCTTCTATCAAGTTTTAAGAACATCGAAAATCCTCTCAATACAATTTCTCAATGATGAATAAGGTCGATTAAAAACTTCTCGAGATCTTCTTAGATTGGCAAGGACCAATTGTAGAACTCGAGATATCATTAAAATATCCCTAAAATTAAGCTTGAGGTTGAGTTCGACTGGATCATACTAGGAGTTTTTTTCTTCTCAAATGCAACACCAACAAGCTTAACATGAAATTGAGTCTATAAAAATGATATTGATTTAATTTCTAATTTAAAGAAATATAATTTTTTGTTATTTTAATTTTAATTTTAAAATTTAAAAATTGAAACTATATTTTAATATTATTATCCCTTTATATTGTGATTAATTCAATTCAATTCAATGTAAAATTAGTAAGTAAAATTTAAAATAATNNNNATTATTTTAAATTTTACTTACTAATTTTACATTGAATTGAATTGAATTAATCACAATATAAAGGGATAATAATATTATATACTAAATATTGATATAAAAGGGACCTAAATATCGGTCTTTACAAAAGTAATTAATATAATAAAATTAGAGATAACAAATTTAAGTATTTAATTTTTGAAAATTTTAATTTAATATTAAAATTTTTAAAATGTTAATTTAATGACTATTTTTTAAATTTTGTATAAATTAAGTCAAATTTATATCTCTATCTATATGCCTATCTCTTTGAGTAATTTATAACAAATTTTGGATATAATAGTCTTTTAATTCCTTAATTTCTCGGCCACTAGAGAAAAACGTTCCTCATAGTAGTGTTTTCAAAATTAGCAGATTAAGTTCAATCTGTTAACTTAATTAACTGATTACCAAATATAATTATCAGCAGTTTGAAATAGTCAAATAACTAAAACTTTTCAATCGGTCAAAAAATGGCTAATAAGTCATTTACCAAACAAGGCCTAAATGTACACCACCAATCAAATTCATTTCCATCTCATTTTATTTTTATTGAAATTAATTTTTGTTACTTTAAATTTATTTAAAAAATTATTTAATTTTTTTTCATTTTGACTCTACCCCAAATAGATGATCATTCCATTAATTATTGTTCGATTTGGTTGAAATATTATACTACTATTCTTCAACAACAACAACATCTATTAGAAATCTTGCTACCATGTGGAGTCTTTGGGTATACTAGTATTCTTGTTAACTCAAAATTTATACTTGATTAGTCTTATGTTTATATAGTATGTAACATTTAAAAGCTTGTACATTCTCAAACAACAAAGGGAGTACCTTAGGCTATTAGGCTTTAGGGAGTGTAATAAAGCTACGGAAAGTCTTCTGAATAACAGCTCATCTTTTAAGCAGAGAATAGGGTAGTTACTAAGACTCTTCATGCTTAGTAATTAATTTGAAGATGTTTTCACTTGAAGTAGGAGGGACATGCTTAAAAATTGAAACTTTTCTTCGTTTATGTTTGTAAAAGAAAAATGAGAATTTATAAATTATAGTGAAAAATTGATTGTTTGTAGTTGTAGAAATATTGATTGAATTAGGCAACATATAATGAACATGTAAAGAGCATAAGTATATTTATTTAACTTAAAAGAAATTTTGAATGCACTTTGTATAGCGTTAATGCTCTAAATTAACTTTTATGGTAGGGTTGCCACTATTAGTAATTAGCTAATGTTTATTAGTAATAAAAATTCCTAGCTAACTTGAGCGCATGTGCAAGATAAGCAGACAAATGTTTGTTTATAAGCCTTACCATTATTATTCTTGTTCCTGCTTTTGATAAAAAATGGTCTAACGAATCTTGAGAGCATATGCAGCCTATTTTAGAACTTGTCCCCTTTAATCCAGTGAATTAGTTATGGAGACATCTTTGCAGTGCCCTCATATATCGACCTATTGTCTATCTCTAGCTACAAAACTTAGCAATCAAAGGTGCGCAAGTGAGTCGCACCAGTCAATACTTGGTGAAGTTTGTCTGGACGAGGAAAATGAGAAGAAACCCACTAATTGCTAATGTCGTCTACTTCAATAATTTAAGGAAGTATAAGCAAGAGAAAAGTATCACAACCTGACAGCGTCAATTAAAAAAGTAATCAAAAGTTAATCAAACCATCAAAGCTGATTGATGCATAAGATTAGAATACTTAAACTTCAATCCATGTCTCTAATAAATATGGTCTGGCCTTGCTAAACACACTAGGGAATACTATTCCAGGTTCCGATCTTTAGATAGGAATTAAAACTTGTAGATATGGAGTGCAACAAAGGTTTCTCGAGAAGTTATTCGGTTCTGAAACCTGAAGAAGTAAAGTTCTTCGACCTGAATCGCATTTTATTCTTTACTGACATCGAGAAAAGAAAGTTCGTCGATAGTCCAAAGGAGAAGGAGGAAAGTTTCCAGAGATGACGGCTCATATTCATTTCCATTGTGGTTCAGAAACTGTTGTTAAAGAAAGAGAAGGAAAAAGATTGGCTTCGATACCATCAAGTCAGCAGACAATATGTATAGATGATATGAAATGTGGGCTTCATTGTTGAAAATTTTTAAAAAATTAAATATGTAGAAAGTCTGGTGAAAATAATTATTGAATGAGTATAATGGTCTAAATAAAAAATTAAAATATTTTAAATAATATTAAATGAGGATAACATATTTCTACTTAAATAAAAGGGAAGAGATAATAATCTTTAAATATAATTAGGATAAAATTAAAATTTTATCTTTTAAAAAGAATCTTTTTAAATGTGAATTAAGCATCTTCACTTAGTTGTCTTGCATGTTTTAGCAAGATAACACATATTTAACATTGCAAAAACACTTCATAGTATAATTAGGCTGGAACACGTTGGCTTAATTGCAGCTTGATAAACGTCCAAAAGAGTTAGGAACACCAAGCCTGTAACTTGAGTGTTCTTATGCTTCTTTTTGTGCGTTGACGTTATAAAGTTTTAGTACCATTCAATAAACACTTAAAACGTGCAGGAGGAAGGTAGATCAATGTCATTTCATAAATTAGTCAAAGAAGGCAGGCGTTTGGTGTTGACTTACTGGCCAAGCAGAGATGGTCAATAAGAACTAGGCTAAGGTACCTGACTGATGAAATTATGAGCAGCTTAAATAAGATATATGGGCTTAGGGTAAAAAAAAACAATAATCGTTCGTGTAAAGGATCCCAGTTACTGGACCAACCTCATCTTTACTGCTCATATACTCATAATAAACATAGCATGTCATCATTTATCTTCTCCAATAATAAACTTCAAGAATGATTGCTCCGTAGCTCCTCAAGCTATGGCAAAGAACTTTCCTCTGCCTAAAAGCCTGAGACAGAACCAATTGCCTTCAACACCGAGTAAATAAGAATTAAGTTTACACAAAATGAATTTGGTATACCTTTTCAAAAAAAAAAAATGAATTTGGTACATCTTTTCAAAAAAATAAATTTGGTATATATGTATAAATAAGAACTACGGAATAACTTTTGCGGCAGATGATACTTACTTTGATTAATCTGGTTAATGGACATTGTTCATATTTGAGTTATGTTAATCAAAATTGTTGATGTTTGACTTGTAAATATATGTATTATTGATGTTTGACTTATATTAATGGAGTTTGTTGATATTTGAGTTATATTAAGGCAGCTTGTTGATGTTTGACTTATATTTATACGTTTTTTTATGTTTAAGTTATGTTTAAGCATAATGTAGATATTTGATTTATGTTAACATGTATTGTTGATGTTTGAGTTATGTTTATGCATATTGTTAATGTTTGAGTTTAAAATTGTCTGATTTTATTGTTGAAATAAAGGACCAAGGATTGTCGGTTATCAACTACACCAATATTTCATTCGAATGAGAAGCCAAAGAGACATGTTCTCAAATAGATATCTTCAGAAAATTGAAGCAATGTGTGTGATTATTGGGCCTTTGTCAACGTTAAGGTTTGTTTTCTTTGTTTTCATATTTGTTTCCATTAATTTAGGTACACAATTTAATGATTATTTCTTTTCTTTATTTAAGAAAAGTGTGAAAAAATGAAACATTCTCACAACTAATACTTCAAATCATTTGTTGTCCTGCAAAATTAAAATGTAAGTTTTTTATTTAAAAGTTATAATTATATCAGTAAATATAATATTATTTACTGTATTTTGTATTTTTTTATATAAAATAGTCATAAAGAACTACATGCAATAGATCACACTCTACATAAAAGATTTCATTTTTAAAAAATCTTCAGTGATATAGTTTAATAGATATGTTATTCTCCAAAAATCAAAGGTGAAAATATGGACGTGATGTAGGATATAGAGTGCTAAAATTCATGTTCATATTCAGAAAGAAGTCGAAGCATTCTCAATTTAAAACACCGACATGTCAGATGTGTTACCTACGGTATGCTTAAAAAACAATAAAGTAAACAGCTTGAGAATATAGCATTAAACAAATAAATAAAAGCTTGTCCTTCAGTCCTTGCCTGACTAATTACCCCTTTCTAAAAAGTACCACAACTTAAACGTGCCAATAAAAAAAAAAAGAAAAGTTAAAGCATCAAAGTTAGTTGATGCATAGAATATTTCATCAAAGTTAAATCCAACCAACCTACACGTTTTCTCTATATAAACAAGGTCTGGCCTGCAAAACCCACAAGCTCTGGCTGCTTCAAGTTCCAATCTTTAGATACTAATCAACACTTGCAGCTATGGAATGCAACAAAGGTTTTTCGAGCAGTTATATGGTTCTGAAACCCGAAGAAGTAAAGTTCTTCGACCTGATTAGCATTTTATTCTCTACTGACATCGAGAAAAGAAAGTTCGTCGACAGTCCAGAGCAAAAGGAGGAAAGTTTCCGGAGACGATGGCTCATATTCATTTCCATTGCGGTTCAGAAACTGTTGCTGTTTTCTTCCAAGCCAATGTCGTGGATCGGGTCCTTGATCGAGATGTGGATTAACCTTTTGTCAAGCAACGGCAGCTTTGGCAGGCTCTTGCTGAATGTTTTTACAGGTTAGTCCCTTTGCCTCTGTCTCTCTTTTTCGACAGATATATGTTAATTAATCTTATAAAATCCTTAGATTAACTGTGTATAAAAGTTTGCACTACAACAGATCTATATGTCTGAGTGTTTAAGAAAATAGGGACTTTCTGAATTATTTTTAAAAATATAAAGGTTTACTCAATCTGATTGAGATATCCCTAATTTCTTCTTTTTCTTAAGTCTGAAAAGAACCGGTAGTAGAAATTTGTTTGCCCCGTACTTTAAGCAAACTTTCATTCGTCGTAGCAAAAAAGGAGGAATAGAGCAAAAAGAAAGTTAAGGAAGAGAAGGAAAAAGATTGGCTTCAAAATTTTCAGACATCACGTCAGGAGACAATATGTACTGTTAGTGATAAAATGAAATGTAGACTTACATAGTTGAGAATCATTTTCAGAAAAGAAAAGATGTATCGTACGTGCAGAAAGTCCAGTAAGCATAATTATTGCGTCGGGCATACTATTCAAAATCAAGAAACGAAAATATTTTAAATAATTTTCATAATTTTCACCTAGTGATTTATCATCGCAAGAAATACTTATGGAACAATTCGGCTTTGATACAATTAATTACTTGCGTTAAAATGGAGGACTGACTCTCCATCCAGATGCTTACTGTTAATAATTAATTTCATATTGATAGACGTCCAAAGAGTTAGGAACATAAAGCATTTAACTCGAGTATTCTAATGCTTCTTTTTATACATTGATGTAATATAAAGTTTTAGTACCATTCAGTAAACACTTAAAAAGGTGCTGGAGAAAGGTTGGTCAATGTCATTTCATAAATTAGTAAAAGAAGGCAGGTGTTTGGTGTTGACTTACTGGCCAAGCAAAGATTGTCAATAAGAATTTAGGGCAAAAGCATAATTTATGCTCAAAATATGGGTCATGGGGCCTGTTTGATGAAATTATGAGCAGCTTACATAAGATATATAGGTTTTGGGTAAAAACGACAATAATCATTTGCGTAAGGAGCCCCAGTTATCCGACCAACCTCATCTTTCCAGCTCATGTACACATAGCATGTCATCATTTATCTTCTCTAATAATAAACTTAAAGAATGGGCATTACTCCATAGCTCCATAAGCTATGGAAAAGAACTTTCCTCTGGATAAAAGCCTGAGACAGAAATTAAACAAATGTCCTTCAACACCGAGTAAATAAGAATTAAGCTTACACAAAATGAATTTGGTACATAGGGTATAAATAAGAACTACTGAATAAGATCAGTAGCCGATAACTTTGTTACTTGCTTTGGTTAATCTGGTTCAGGGAAGCTATTGATTCCTGATAAGACATCACCAAGTTTCACATCATTCATCGGCTGTTTTGACGAGCGGAAGGAGTTGGATAGAAACATCAAACCAGGAGATGCAAATTACTTAGCAGCACTCTCTATGATGGCTTCTAAGGCTTCCTATGAGAACAAAGCTTACCTCTACGGAATAGTCAACGATCACTGGAAGGTATGAATATGACTTGAATTTCTTATGACCCATTTATATGGTTGATTTATATACTGATTTATTAGTTCATAACCACATTATTTTATATACCCAATGAGTATATTATAAAACACTGTTGTAGCTGAAGCTTTGTTCTAATTTAAAAGATTAATTACCTTGGGGGAAAACACATTTTCTTTTTGTTACTCTTCTATTTATTTAACTTATCTTATCTACTTGATTACTTGTAGTTCATCCGAATTTCTTGTGTTATGCAGATGGAGTTCTTGGGGTTTTATGACTACTGGAATGGTAAGAAGCAACATAACGAAAGACTCGAATTATCAATCTCATCAAATTTCCTCACGTTTAATGTTAATGAAAATTAATTCCACACTACATAACAAAAGGAACCAAAATTGAACTAATGCAGATTATCAAAATAAAGCTACAACGCAAGTCTTCCTGCTGCGTGACAGAACTGGTGACCAAGACACGATTGTGGTGGCCTTTAGAGGCACCGAACCCTTTGACGCAGATGCTTGGTGCTCTGACTTCGACCTCTCGTGGTACGAAATTCCTGGATTTGGTAGGATTCACGGTGGTTTCATGAAAGCTCTAGGATTACAAAGGAACCTTGGTTGGCCGTTGGAAGTGAACCAAGACGATACTAGACCTGCGCCAGCTTACTACGCCATTAGAGATATATTAAGAGAAGTATTGTCCCAAAATGCTAAAACAAAGTTTATATTGACCGGTCACAGTCTGGGTGGGGCGCTAGCAATTCTTTTCCCAGCAATTTTGACGTTGCATGACGAGAAGTTGCTGTTGGAGAGACTAGAAGGAGTGTACACGTTCGGGCAACCTAGGGTAGGAGATGAAACTTTTGGAGCTATAATGGAAAATAAGCTGAAAGAGAATCGTATCCGATATTACAGGTTTGTTTATGGTAATGATATGGTCCCCAGGTTGCCTTACGATGACTCTGCCCTTATGTTCAAGCATTTCGGGACTTGTGTTTACTACAACAGGCACTATGAAGGAAAGGTATACCACTGTGATCTCTTCAGAATACTCCTCTTATACATTAGAATTACGACATTTTAACTACTATTAGAATTACTACATTTTAACTAATATTGGTACTATCAATTTAGGTAGAATTATTAATAAACTGAAATTAATTAATATAGGGTTTTTAGGATTAGTTCATATTCTTTTTTTTTATATTTGGTCCCCGGTAACATTGGTATGACGTATATAAAACAAAATTTTCAACTAAAAGAATATCTTTAAAGTATTATTATAATCTACGTACAAAATTTTCTTGTTATGCTTCTCTTCTTCTGTTCACGCCTACTAGCTGTCCTTAATCAATTACAGGTTGTCGTGGAAGAACCGAACAAGAACTATTTCTCGCCACTTGCAGTCATACCCATGATTGCAAACGCTTCCTTGGAGCTGATAAGAAGCTTCACTATTGTCTACACAAAGGGACCAGAATATAGAGAAGGGTGGTTGTTAAGAGTTCTTAGGTTTATTGGATTAGTAATCCCTGGCTTGCCAGCTCATTCAACCAAAGATTACGTTAATTCAACACGCTTGGGGTCGGCTGGCTTACTTTTGGGACATCAAAAAAGATCACAATAAAAATAGGATCGTACTGAAGATGCTGCTATATGTTTGTAAAATAAATTGCGAATGTTACAATTATTATGTGATTTGAGTTGTGAATTTTACAATTAAAGTAAAAGATAAATTGTGAATTGCAAATATTATAATGAAGAAATTATTTTTCCAATATATATTTTATTTAATCTTTAAATTTTATTATATAATTAAGTTGACTAATCTACCCTTTTATTTTTTACGAAGTCCTTAAAATAAAGAACTATTATAATCCAACTATTTGCTTTTTTTATTGATAATCATTAAACAAATAAAACTAAAAATATCTAAATAGCTCAAACGTGCCTAGTCCGGATGGGTATTCTGTTGGTTTTTTTTTTAACAAACTTGGGACATCACAGGCCCTCTCTTTAACTCATGTGGTTATGGAGTTCTTTTCTTCTAGCTCATTGCTAAAGGAGATTAACCATACTTTTATTTGTCTAGTTCCTAAGACAAACAGACTCGTGATGATTATAGACTATCCCCCAATTTCTTGTTGTTTGACTGTCTATAAAATTATCACTTCATTACTGGCAGATAAATTGAAAGTAGTGTTGTTAGAGGTGGTCAATTTGGCACAAGGTGCTTTTCTACCATTGAGAAATATCAGTGATAATATACTGATTCTTCAAGAGTTGTTGCGGGAGTATCTCACTAGAACTTTTTTGCCATTGAAGCTTGACTTATATGAAGCTTATGATACCATTAGTTGGAAATATTTGAAACCTTGTTTAGAAGCCATCGACTTACCTAATAGATTTTGTCACTGGATTTAGCAATGTATACAATCTACGTCGATGAGTGTGTTAGTAAATGGGGTTTTTATGAGACCTCTTTTTAATACTAGAGGGATTAGGCAAGGGGATCCACTTTTCCCTTACCTATTTACTCTAGCTATGGAGAGATTTTGAAGACTTGTTTTGAAACTTGTGAATAGCAATGGTTTGTTTCAGTACTATTTTAAATGTAGGGATCTGAAAATGTCACACTTGCTTTACACTGATGTTGTTATTCTGTTTTGCAAGGCTGAACCTCAAGTTATTATGATGATGATGAACATGGTATACACATTTTCTGGTTAGTCGAGGGATGAAGATAAATGAGCAGAAGAGTGGCATGTATGTGTCCTCCGATATTAGGAATCCTGAATGGATAAGCAATATAGTGGGGTTTGCACTACAAGAAACTCCTTTTCGTTCTTTGGGGGCTCTTACTAATTCAAGTGAGCCTATGAATTCAAATTTTATTCCTCTGTTAGAAAAACTGAAATCTAGAATCCTTGCTTGGCAGAATAGATTTTGAATAGTATGCATGTCCACTGGGCAGCTCATATGGTAATCCTAAAGAGAGTGATCAAGGAAATGGAGAGGTTACTAAAATCTTTCCTATGATCTGGTAAAACATAAAATAGCAAAGGGGCCAAAGTGAAGTGGTGTGAAATTATTCTTCCAAAGAAGCATGGGAGATTAGAGACATTTTAATTACTCAAATGCAATGAGTTTTGCTACTAAAGAGGATTTGGAGATTATTTGTAGATAAGAAAGCTTTGTGGGTGAAATGAGCGCAAACTTACTTAAATCTCAAAATTTTTGGCTGCTCCAACAAAATCGTGAATATTTATGGATTTTTAAGAGCACGTTGAACTTTAGGGAGCAAATTTATCCTTGTATGAAGTATAAGGTAAGGGATGGAGAAGACATATGGATGGGTTATGATAACTAGATTGAGTTCAGTCCTCTTCGGTTGTGTAATGACTTATAATTGTTAAGGAGTAGGATTCTTAAAGAGGCTAAATTTACATGGTTTATCTAAGAGAGGGATAGGATCCATAAAATTAGGCATTTTCAACTATTGGAGAACTACTTACCTAAGCTACCTATTATACGAAGGAATGATAAGTTAATATGGACTTTACATGCTAGCGGAATACTCAATAACAAATTGTCTCACAATTTATTGTTGGCACCAATGGAGTCAGTCCCGTGGGCAAAAACTGTATGGAAGCAAGTTTTGAGTCCCAAAATTGTCATTTTCTTATGGTTAGTTATAAAGAACATATTAAGAAATAAAGATCGATGGTTTGGGAGTTGCGGTCTGCTATATGTCTGATGTAAACAAGTAAATGAGAATAGAAATTATCTGTTCTTTGAGTGCAGTTATATCAAATCTGTGTGGAGTAGAATTTTGAACATGATTTGACTTCCAAGGTTCTCTTTTGATTGGAATGAAACACTGAAATCTATCATTCAGTACTCTAACTCAGGTCAAAGGGATGGATTAATCATCAAGACTTCTTTCCAAATGGTGATATATTATATCTAGTGGGAAAGAAATAGGAGAATCTATAATAATAAGGAGCAGTACAAGTATGAACTTGCCGAAACAATTGTCAATTTGATTAGAGAGACTATAATTGCCAAAGGTAAGCAAGACAACATTAGCTAAGAACTTAGATCATTATGGTTAATCTGATAGTTATTTGTAATTGTTGTACATTTTGTGTAGTGTAGCTTTTTTACTGCTTGTAGAATCCTTGAGGAGGATCATGCATAAGTTTATACTTCGTCAATATATTTCCTTTTAAATTTCAATAAAAATATCCAAATCAATATATTGTTCAACCCAATCACTATATAATTGTCCATAAAAAATTAAGTTCCCTCCATCTTATATCTCAGGTCAACATAGAAATAATTGTTAAAATTACTAATCATATACTCATAACTGTCAATTTTCTCATCATCTGCTATATTGTTGTACAAATAACTTCATTTAAATCCAAAGATAACTAACCTTAAGGTGCTTGACCTTTTGAGATATTTTTAATTTCATGCTGAAGCATTTAAAGTTTTCATTTAAGTGGCCAATTTTTTAAAATCTTAGGGGGTTTTTATTAAATATGAAACTTCCTATTAAAACACATTTGGTTCATTATTGTTGTATTATGGTGTTTTAAAAAATTAAAAAAACTATAACCATTTCATTAAAAAAAACGTTTCCCTAATATTTCACAACAGGTTTTCGTGTATTCTAAAATAGTTTTTTTTTCTTTGCATCAACTTCAGCATTTTCATCTTCAGGGCTTTGTTGTGATTTTTCTGGTGATTGCTCCAGGTTTGTGTTCTATTATTCTCTTTCTATGATTTTTCCACGTATTTGGTATCTGTGTGCGCTTTCCTATCTGCTTGTTATTTGTTTTATTTGTTTTTGCGATTTCTTAACGTATCTGCGACATTACTTACATTTTTGGCCTTTAAAAGATCGTTGTCTTTACAGAATACAACATGAAGGAATGAAAATTACTCTTTTAAGTATGCTATAGTACCATGCATGTTATTGTAGCATTACTTGTTATTTATTGTTTCTATGATTTCTCTGGTGGCTTCGCTTGTGTGTGTTTAGTAGGTCAAAATTACTATTGTTTCTGACAGTGGTCGAAGAAAAGGAGGTAGAGGAGGGTGGTTAGTATTGTTGTTGGCCGAGCCTCAATAGCTTTGAAGATCCAGTTTTGTTTGTACACCTTTACCTCTCTCTACTCTTCCTACCTTCCCCCTCGCATTCATCCCCATTCCATACTCACACCCTCAATTTGCATGGACTTTCGGACTGGGAACTGTTATTTCCCATTCTAGTTTTTTCTAAGTTCAATAGTATCTGTTGCATGACGTGTTGAGTTCTTCAAGATGAGAGCTTTCTATTTATAGAATGTTCCTTTTATGCAATAGATACTATTAAAATCCTCGTGTTCTACTTGTCTACTTTTTCCTTCTGCAAATAAATCTATATCTGCACTCGTGACCATTGTTGGGACCCGATCTGAAGACCGGCGCCCCAACCCGAAAACGGAAGACGGAACGAATCACAAAGAGGCAGAACGAATAAAACGATTGATCACAAAGCGAAACAAATCATTGACGAATCGAAAGCCAACTTGGAAGCAAAGCATACAAACA
>JANITW010000236.1:8605504-8617154 GCA_027564335.1 Erythroxylum williamsii
TGTATATCGTTTATGTAATGTGATTTACATTCCATGAATAGTATTAGGCTTATGTCATCAAGTATGTGACTTGATAGGAAGGCTAGTATGTGTTCTGATTGATGAACACGTTTTTTTGATCATGGATGTGAGTTATCAAATCAGAAACATAGATATATGTTAGAGAACATATATTGGACCAACCCTGTTGGGCCCCAAAATTTTTTTTATGACGTTATTAAGTATGAATTGTGTTAATTATGTGTTTATGCCTTAGTTTGATTAAATTGGGAGTATTAGTGGATAATTGAGATTTAGTTGAGTTCATTGTGGTTTAAATGAGAATTAAAAGGGTAAAAGTATATGAGGGCATTTTGGAAAGATTACTTGAGTTGGAGTGATTTAGGCTTTGCTAAGAGGGGTACTACGGTTTTTATCCCTTTCCATTAGACTTAAGAGAAGACATTAGACAATAGAAGGAAAAGAAAGAAAAGAAAAAGAGAAGAAGAAAGAAGGAGAAGCCGTAGGTGAGGAAGAAGGAGGAGAAAAGTGGGATATTCGATCTGGGTGATTTCAGACAGATTTGGGACATTTCCGGGTAAGTTTCGCTTCGTTTAATCTTGTTTTGGTTAGATTAAACCCTAAGATAAGTTGAATGTGTGAGAATCGATGGTTTAGGGTTTTTAGGGCAAAAATGGATAGATTTCTTTGGGTTGATAATTTCGTGCTTGTTTTTAAGTTGTTAATGGGGTAGAAATGTAGTATAGAACTTGAATCAAGGTTTAGATGTGTTGTATGTGCTTAAGGAAAGGATTGAAGTTGGAAACTGTTGAAAAAATCAAGTTCAGAGGCGTTCTCCAGACCCGCACGTCGCGACGTGCGTATGAACACGCCGCGACGTGCGAGGAACTGGTGTTCGCCGCGACGTGCTAATTTGTGCACGTCGTGGTGTGCAAATGGGTGCATGTCACGGCGTGTGAAATTGTTTTCACCGCGACGAGCACAGGCCTTCGTCACGACGAGTGTAGCTGCACGTCTCGACGAGCGGGCCGTTCGCCGCAGCGAGCGTGCCTTCGCCGCGGCGAGCCCCCTGTTTCCAGCAAAGAGGAATTTGTTTTGTTGTAGATGTCCATTTAAGGTGATTTCAGATTCGTTGTGAAATAGAGATAAAGAGCTACAAGTTTTATGAAGGAAAGAAGTCCAGAATTTGCCTCTTAGGATTCAAGAATTTAGGTGGAAGTCGAATGTAGACTTTTAGTGCTTTATTTTGAATTTTTAAGCTTTTGAATATTTTCTGTTGGATATTGATTAAATGGAAACTTGGTTTGTTATAGGAAACCAAGCCGACCTGATCCAATCGCAAGAGGAAGGACAACAGTGAGTCGGATACTTAAGCGATTTTAGGTGGGTAATGTACTTATAGTTATTGTGTGATTGGGCAAATTCTTGCCTATGTGTTGATATATGTTATATGTTATGCATGTTTAAATATGATTTTGATATGAGAATTAATAGAAGTAAATTTTGATTCTGAGCATATCATGCCTCGACTTCGGTCATGGCATTTTGACTAAATGTAAAGTATGAAAGTATACCATTTGATAAAACAATTCTGAGCATGATTATGTGCTTTTGTTTGGGCAAGAGTGGAACCATTTCGTTCGTCACGTGCACATTGACAAGAGCCTTCTCTCGGCTGCCCGCTTGTGGCTTATGAGCTCTGAATGGACTCATTTTGTTTAGGGTGCAAACTTCGGTTTCTCCCTTTTGTTTCCATGGAACCCTCGAGCCATGTGATGTGCATTGCATATGTGAACTGTTCTTTATGAAGCATAATTGTGACATGTTTTGTATGTTGAATTAATTAATGTTAAATGCGTTTATTATTTGATTAGCATGTGAAGTGCTAGAATTGATGCATGTATATATATACATATATAATATATACGTACATATGCCTGAATTTGTGCTCGTTACCGATGGCTATAATTATATTAGCCACTGAGCTGTGTAGCTCAACCCATTACTTTCCACTCCTCAGGTGCAGAACAGGACGATCATTGATCTTGCAAGGCATCGGAAACTTCAAGCTAGTTAGGAGCTTTGTATTAAGTTAGTATTTTGGTTGGCCCTCCGAGCATATTATCATAGAGCATATTCTTGTATTTTGGATTCAAACTTTATTATGTAATGTGTGTTGTTAAGAATACTTGTTTAATTTCTTAACTTGATGGCTTATGTAATTGGGATGATTAATTCATGGTTAGAATGCATGCGTAGGTGATTGATTGTATGAGAATGTGTGTGTATGAATCGAAATATTGTATGGATGTTGGGATAGGGTCTGAATGTTTGGGGCGCTTGTCGCTGGCGCAGCTCGAGGGGCCTCCTCGGGATTTGGGGATCGGGGACCTGGGCCCAACATCAACTCTGCCTAATCAACTTGAATAATGCACCCTTTATAGACTTCCCCAATAACTATAGTACTACTACTAGAGTACTCACCTCTAGGCTAAATTTCAACATCTTTCTCTCA
The DNA here is from genome assembly GCA_027564335.1 of Erythroxylum williamsii. Classification (NCBI taxonomy): domain Eukaryota; kingdom Viridiplantae; phylum Streptophyta; class Magnoliopsida; order Malpighiales; family Erythroxylaceae; genus Erythroxylum; species Erythroxylum williamsii. The sequence continues at coordinate 8,608,020 of JANITW010000236.1, forward strand.
CAATGTAGTTTAGATGTCAAATGTGGTGTGATGAATGAATGTGTAGATCTTGGATCTAACAATGCAAATGCCTCAAATTGAAAGAAATGTAACACACCTGCAACAGCGTCTAGAGAGTTTTGTGCCTCCTGTCTGGTGATGGCAAAGATTCTGACCTAAGAATGCGGCTGATTACTCTACACCTCAATCTTGACACTAGGGCCTATTGAACTTGTTCTACCTCTACCTCTGCCTCTATATCCTACTTCACTAGCTCTACTTTGCTGAATAATCGTCTCAGTCACTAATCCCCCTCTCACTCCAAACTGTGGTCCTAAAATCACAGGACAGTCTCTAATCTGATGCTTAAAAGAGCCATAACGAAAATGACCTCTGGATATCTTCCAACACTCCTCACCAGGTTTCTTTCCATAGTACTCACAACTAGGCATCTGTTGTGTTTTTCCTCCTGATACTTGACCTCTACTATTACCAGCCTGTACAAAACTGCCTATCAGTCTAAACCCCGACTGTCTCGATCTAGTCTGTGATCAGAATAATCTATTCTGGTGTTTACTGAATCTCTGCCAGAACCAACTTGAGACTCACCATGTCTCTTCATTTTGATCTTCTTCCTATACTCTCTTTGTCCATCTTTCAATAACTGTTCAATTCGGATTGAGGCTACTCAAATTAATAATGGCCAACCTCGTTCTGATCTCCATATTAAGTCCATCCTCAAATTGCCTACGCTTATCTTCCTCAGTCAGAATCAAAGCAGAAGCATCCCCCCATTAGCTCATCAAACCGTACCTCATACTCAGTTACAGTAAGACTTCCCTATTTTAGATCTAGAAAGTCCTTCATGTTCCTATCCAGGTAGATCTTTGGCATATAGTTCTCCTAAAGAAACTCTCAGGAAGTCTTCCCATATTGGTCTACAAGGTCAGGCAGAACTACAGGAACAATCTTCCACCACTGATAAGCTAGACCTTGCAATAACGAGACTGTATAGTTAAACCTCTCGTCAGACAGTCCATCTAATCAAACACCCGCTCTGCTCTTTTCAACCAATCTTCTGCCTTCATAGAGTCTATACTTCCATAGAAGTCTACAACCCCCCACTTCCTAAGTTTATCATACCTCCTCTCTCTCTTCTCAAAAATTTTGATGAGTTTGCGAACTCAGTAAGTGAATCATCACCGATGTGCTCACTTAAGTTAGAACACAAATATCACAAGTATATTTCCCAATTCAACAGATGTATCACATCATTCAATATTGAATATCATATCACAACATACATCATATCTCAACAGTACATCATGAACTACAAACATTTCATAATAATTCAATCATTTATTTCAATCATTCATATCATCAACATGTACACAAACGTTACATATCACTATATCAACACAATTCAGTAATTCTTCGCAATCATTCACATGATACATGTACAGATATATATATAAATGAAAATACACATGTGACTCCGCTTTCATTTTTACTTTGGTATGACCGAGCACCTATTTATTGTCCCGTATCTGTTGTGAATACTGGGCTCATTTTATATTCTATTCCGTACCCATTGTACATACTGAGCTCATTAATAACTGAGCCTATGGCTTTTGTGTGCATTTCTGAGCTTTAAGCTCTTTTTCACACTGGTCACTCCAGTCACAACTCCTTTATCTGATTATGCATAACAATGTGATGGAATGCATCATTTCACATAATATGTTATCAATAACTTTCATTCAATGTGTACAGTCATTTATCACATTCATCGATCTGATTATAGTATTTAACATTTAGTTGAGTACACATTTTTCATATTCACATACAATTAGAAAGTACTTCCAATACAATCCCGAATATCAAACTCCTCGGACCATCAATATCTGGAATTATCACAATCATATCAATAACAATTCAATATCTAAAAATTAATCGAAAACAATTCAATTATAGTGAGAAAACATCTAGGTTAACTCACAGTATGCTGCAGATAAGCTATTGCCTTGATGACCTGGTAATGTCTAGATGTTAACAATCAATTTGTGCTTCTTTAGTCATATAATACCCACATATAGTTCACACATTACCAAGTTATTCAATCACGTGCGCACACACGCACACGCACACACACACACACACACACACACACTTATATATATGTCATGTTTAATGTATGCTTAATTGAGCTTTCTAGGTTTATAACTATTCATAAATCTTGACCATTTAAACATCATATTTTGTATACTACAATTTTACAATCTGGTTTGTACCTTTAAGTTAGCTTGATTTGCTCCAAATTCATCAACCATACCTTACACTTATCCTTGAACATTTTCATGATCAAAAGCATCTTATAACACATACATAATTGTTACTTTAAATCTAGAATTTTAGCAAGCTAGACCTATATATGCACTAAACTTTTTCCAGCAATGTATATTCATACATTTACCTAATTCTCATTCATAAATACCCCATATTCTTCAATGCTCATTTATCCATACCTTACACACATTACTCATGTATTTAAGATCATGTTTGCATTATCATTATTCCTTTAAGAAACCATAATTTCCATATTTGAACTCAACCACATCAAAACAGTCCACTCTTTAGGTTATGACATCAATTAACTATATAAACTTATCAAGCTCTTAACCAATTAATCAAGCAATAATATAAGCTTATTCCTAGCCTTAGTCAAGTCCAAATATACCAATTTAGAGTGAAATTTCTCAGTTTATTCAACATGTACACAAGGCTAAAATTAAAATTCCAAAATTTGTCATCAACATCACTAATATGTGTAACTTTACTACCTTCAATACTATGCAAACTTTATAAGCTTAGAGACATCATTAACACCTGAAATTTTCCAGATTTCTTGTCCTTTAAGGTTACTTCATTTTGGGTTAATGTAACTTTCATACTGGTTACACTAAGGTTTACAAAATTCTGCTCACTTATGTCATTAACAATCATTTTTTTTTATAAACACATCTACAACTATAATTTTCCATATTTGAAAACATCTTAATAACACCTATCTTTAGCATTAAATTCTCATCAATTATACTTTAAATCCCAACTTAAATCATCCAGTAGCCCATAAACTACTTTTTTCGTACATGTAAAAACAAAACAGAAAATACCTATTTATTCTCCATTTTCTAGCACATCTTCAACATCAACATCATATACAATCTATCCCAATTTAATCATCATAATTTTTCTATTATATCATGCCATAAAGATCAACACTTTATTTACTTGTTTAACTCAAGTTCTACCTCAATTCATTAAGTTAACCTGGCCCTCCAAGCAGGCAAGATCGTCACAAATTCAAGGTGGAAATTTGATGGTTTTCAACCAGGGTAAAAGACAACAATAATCTGGTTCTTTAGCTATCTTGTGAAGGGTAAAAGCATGTATTTGATGTGGTAATTTAGCATAGCTCAAGAAAAACAAGAATTTCGATGGTGAAAGATGAAAAGAGAAGAAGAATGAACAAAGCTGAAACTACTCCTGCAGAAATGTAACTCCTTAGATGCTAGATGTCACCATGTTACATTGACATATGTCCCTAAGCATGTAAGCTACTTATCCCCTCCATAAGCTACCAAATGTCACCTAATTACTAGTTCATTTGTCACTCAATCATTTCCATTTGTAAACTAATTACCTATGCCAAATGTCACTCGTTTATATATACCATTTGTCACTTATTTCTTAGGCTTAGCCATCCTAATTTTTCATGTCAGTTTGTATTACCGCTTGGCCTTTTTCCTAGTCTAAGTATACATTTTAATTCATTACTTTTATAATGGTAACAATTAATTCCAAATTTAGTACTTGTAATCCATCAAACCAAAATTCAAGACATAAGCAATACACAATCAAATCATAATCATTTTAAACCTTTTATATCCCGGAATATGTCAATTGAGTGCATATATTATCTTTGCAATGCGTACAAAATCATAATTCATGTATGTATGCTAATGATATGCATATGAATGAAATGCATTTCATGAATGCTAAAATGATATGACTCATATGTAATAATCTAAGGCTCTAACTCTTAATATGCAAAATGGGTAAATTGATAAGCTTGACAATCTAGAATTTGCTATTTTTATGTATATAAACTACTCCTCGAATGTAACACAAGGGATTGATTACATTCATTTTTCCTTTCTATTCTTGACCATTCTTTGCTTTCTTGATGATAATGAAAATTTTCCTAGATTTGTTCATAGAATTATAGCACTAGTATTTTTTCACATCAATTCATTAATTTTCTTCTTGTTTCTTGCTATTTCATTGATCATTAACGTACTTTCAAATTTAAATTCTAAGTGGAAGATCAATTAATTGTTGGAAATGGAATTCAGATTCAAGATTCATTAATATATAGTAGTCATGATGCTCTATTTCTACAGAATGCAAATCATCTTGGAATAATCTTAGCTACATCAACATTAAAAGGAAATGATTACCTGTCTTAGGTGTGTGTAACGAAGATTGCTTTAAGAAAAAATATCAAGGTAGGGTTCATATATGCGAAATTAATTGATCCAAATGAATCCTTACCAGATTATGGTCAATGGAAAAGAATGGATTATACAATAATTTTTTAGATTCTAGATATGATTTCAAAGAAAATTGTTGATTATGTTATATACATTAACTCAACAAAGAAGTTATGTTTGGAGATAGAACATAGATTTGGGGTTTGTAATGAACCACTCTTATACCATTTACGACGTGAAATTACATATATGAACTAAGTAAATATGTCATTGGTTGAGTACTAAACCAACATGAAGAAGTTCTAGGATGAGATAAATCTTCTAATGCTAATTCATTGCGATTGTGGATTTGTAAAATAGTTTATTTATAGAAAGACAAAGTTAATTTCTAATCTAGTTTCATCTAATCACTTATGCAATTTTTGATGAGATTCAATGACTCATTTGATCATATCATAAATCAATTTTATCCTTTTCTAACTGTCAATAAAGCTTATTCATATTGATGAGTGTGAAAAAGTGAAGAGAAATCAGCAAGATGTTTATAGATAATCTTGAGAATAATGTGTTTGTTGCTAGAGGAAGTATGAATTACAAAAGAGAAGGAGTAGGAAAAGGAAATTTTAAGAAAAGAAAATTTTGTAAAATGATTTGATAGGCATTATGACTATTATGGCCTTGTCGATCATCTAAAGTAAGGTTGTTTTAAGCTCCATGGTATACATGATTAGTACAAGGAATATAAGGAAAGAAAGGGATTTGCAAACATGGTAGATAATCCTATTGATGGAGATGATACTATGGCAAGAAAAGCAGAGGAGTTAACATCAACTATATTAAATATAGTTCAACAAGAGTTAGGAAAGTTCATAAAAGGAAAAAGTACACAAAAAACAAGCTTCATTAACTTTGCTCATATGGGAGAATTCTTAAGAATTTCCTACACTAATGAGCTTATTCATGTATTGAATTCTACTATTGATTTGAGTTATAACTATTGGATTGTTGGTATTGATGTTAGTAATCACATGTGTGCCAACTTTAACTATTTGATATATTCTTACAATATTCTTTACTTCTAAAGATGTTTAATTTTGTAAAGATATTTACCAAATTAATTTTTCTTCTTCATCCAACACTCCTCTACGTACCTATAATCCATCCTTCAACAGGTGATAATGATATTACATTAGCAATTTATCCATCTACACCTATTTTCTAATATAAATCTTAAGTCACTGAATCAAATCACTTATTGCCTGCATCTTTTCATCATCCTTCAAAACTTCAACCTTCCTATTCCTCCACCTAATTTTCCAACTTGGTATGGTACCAGAGTTGCCTATAAACTTATATGATTGAAATATTTTGTATCTACTATAATACAATATGCTATATCACCATCTTTTATTAATGTGTATTTTGGCATTTCATTGCACAAGCCTAGCACATTTCCTTTGTATACTTACCCAATTTTTTTGCTAGTTACTTATCTTTTATAATAAATATCAAAAATATAGGAATCACATTTATATCATTAAACCGTAATTTATCCTGAATTAGTTTGAGCCATAAATAATGAGTTATAATAACTTGAAGATAATCACACCTAGTAATTAACATAGTTACGAGAGGGTGAGAAACCCATTGGTTCAAAATGAGTATATAAGTTCAAATTAAAGTAAGATGACATTATAGATCGCTATAAAGCAAGGTTGGTTGCTAAAGGATACAATCAAATTAAAGGTCATAATTTCATTGATAATTTTTCTACTATCACAAAGTTGGTCATTATTCGTATTTTCTTAGTTGTCGCAATAGCAAATAAAAATACCCGAAGGATGTTGCTTCTATCATAAGCAACAATAGAAAAATTAAACATAAAATAAATAAATTAACACCTGAAATTTGTTAACGTAGTTTGACATACTTTGCCTACATCTATGGGGCTCTCACCCACCTTAATCACTTTCACCAACGAACAACAATAGTTTTACTCAAGGTATTACAGAACCAACTCACCCAACCCTTGAAGCTATACCTTGTCCTCATAACCCATGAAGTAATTCACACCCAATAATACGACCGCCTCATACTAACTTCAACAGAGGATTTTATTAACAATGTGTAACAATAAAGATAAGAATTAAACAACTTAAGTGATTGAAACAATAAAGACATAAACCAAGAAAAACACTTAAGATAAAAACACTTTCCTAAATATGTAGCTTCATCAATCAAAAGTGTGGGAAGTGGTAGAACAATATTTGCTGTGAACTGTTGGGCTTGGGTCCCGTTTCCTATCTCGAGGTCGTCAAGTAAGGATCACACGAGGGGAGGGTCGAAAGGATTTAAATTCGAAGGATTAACAGCGTGATAAAGTGGCGGGTTCGCCTCGGCCAACCTTTGGCTTCACCGTGAGGAACTCTGAAGGCGAGCACTCCTCACCCTTCGGGACAAATAGGTCGTGGTGAAAGGCTAGCTTCGCTGCGGCGAACTCCCAAATTCTAGAACCCGTACTCCCAACATTCAACAACCAATACTAAACACACATACATTCATACATAAAATTCTAACCATCCAACTCACCCACCAGACAAACATAATCATACACAAAAGGAACTTCAATTCTTCATTTCCTTACTAATTCAAAAGAGTTTGAGCAAATACATATCATCATACACATCAAAGCTTTAAAATAAATACATAAGGATGCTCAATGTTGGTATGTCTAATGAGCTATTCAAAATATTCCCTAACTTAGTACAAAAGTCTCTAACTATCCTGGAGTTCCCGATGCCTTGCAAGGATCAACTGTCGACTTGTTCTGCACCTAAGGAGGGAAAATGCTACACAACTCAGTGGCTAATATATTTATAGCCGTCAGAAATTTTCCACAAATTCAAGCATATGTGTGTGTGTGTGTGTGTCTATATATATATATCTATATATATATATCTAACAATTCAAGCATTTTCATAATAGCTCAGAAACTCATAATTAAGCAAGTTAATACATAACACATAACATAGAATTTAACCATTGAACATACACTCAAATGTATCAAAATTGACAATTCAAAGATGAAATACATAAACAAATGGCTCGAGGGGTATCATGTTCATGGGTACGAAATGGAGAAACCGAAATTTACAGTATAAACAAAATGAGTCATTTTTTCAGAGCTCATATGCCACAAGCGGGCAGCCGGGAGAAGAATCTTGTCAACGTGCACGTAACGAACGAAATAGTTCCACTCTTGCCCAAACAAAACACGTATTCATTTTTTTCATATGCTCATACTTTCATACTTTTTCTTATTTAATGCAAAATGTTATAACCTCTTTCAAGGTATAAAATAATCACAAATAATCATGCATTTTCAAATCTTCTGAACAATTCAAAAATCAAGAAATTTAGATAAACACACACATAAGCAAGAATTTAGCCAATCACACAATAACTATAAATGCATTAATCTACCTAATTTCGCTTGAAAATCCAAGTTCCTCTTGCTCTTGAGTAAGTTTGTCTTGATTCCTTTCAAATAAACTGATTTCTATTTAATCCAAATTTAAAAGAAAATTCATAAAAATTTAATAATAAAAAATGCTAAAATTGAACTATAACCTTTTCAAAAATCTAAACTTTCGAGTCAATTTTTCCATGATCATTTTGTTCAAGTAAAAGAAGAAATTTGAAGATACTTTCTTCTAGAAAAATGTCCCCCATTATCTTAAGTTTTTAATGACAACAAAATCATTCAATTTGATTCAGTAATCCGAAAGTTATGCTCCAAACATTTTCAAACTGCTCTTATACTGAAACAATATTCTATGCTCAATTTCCTTCCACAAATTGATATCCTTAGAGACTGAATTTAAATTTTATTTTTTATACAACTTATATCCCTATATCTCTAATTTACTCTAAATAAAAAATCACTTCATTTTGACAACTATAGCAAAAGTTATGCTTAAAATACCGAAGTATATTCGGTGAAGGAAAGTTTGAGTTCATCGCGGCGAACTTTCACATAGACATCCGAATTTCAACCCTTTTGTCCCATTTTCCATATTTCTCACCCCCAACATCTCACACCTAACATATCTGATACAAAAATCATCCTTTCTACTTCATTTTCAACTTAATTTCAACCCAAAATCATTGACAATTACATCATGATCTATCTTTGATCATTAACCCTAAAAGATTAAAACATTTTCATATACCATTCATCAACAACTTCATACCCACATTGAACCTTGTTTTTCACTTTTAACTATCACTAAATATGCTTCATTCGACAATCAAGAAAGGTAGTTATACTTACTTGTTTTAGCTTCAAATTCTTCAAACTCTTCAAAATCTCCCAAAAACCCTAGCTTTTCTCTTCTTTTCCTCTCTTCCATGATTTTTTCTTAAATTTAAAACAAGACAACAACTTCGTCTTCTTTTTATACCCTTAATGATTGTAAGAAGACTTTTTTGTCCTTCCATTTATGTCTTATAATCCTTATCCTTATGTGACTTGCCAATTTTTCCCTTTAGGTTATAAACTCTTAACACTTTAATTTAACCATCTCAAACAATAAAATCTTAC
>JANITW010000236.1:8656827-8679135 GCA_027564335.1 Erythroxylum williamsii
TGATCGATGAAAGAAGAAATAGACTAGTTCTTGGAAAATGAAGTTACTTGAGTACTCATCTTTTTCCTCTGATTGTCATCGAAGAGTCAACCCACGAAGAGTCCCGTACCATCTCCTAAATTGAAGAAATTTCTTAGAAATTTAAAACCCTAATCTCAAAAAGATGACAGAGAGGGAGATACTTACCTGTTGAGTACAATCGATTGGAGCAGAATGGAACCTGAGCTCTCATATTTCTCTTCCAACTGTCACCGAAGAGTCAAGCTCACGAACAGTCTCCATCTATTTTCGGAATTGAAGAAATTCTTAGAGATTCAAAACCCTAATCTTAAAAAGATGTCAGAGAGGGAAAAGCTTACCTATTGAGTACAGCTGATTGGAAGAAGATTGAAGAATCCCTTAGAACTACCGGAAGCCCACGAAGAGTCCCTCGAAAAAGAAGCAAATTTATAAAGAAAGTCATAATTTCTAAATGAGGACTGAGAGAGAGTTGATTACTAGTCAAAAATAGTCAATTGAAAGTTGAATAAAGAACTGGCAGTCATCTGGAACCATCGCAAACCCAACCTCTGGAGCATCACCACATCGCTATCTTGCAGCCTCAATCACCCATCTGAATCAAGTAACATTTCGAAGACTCGAGAAAGTTAGGGTTTGTTTTACCCTAAGAGTCTTAGTTGGGTATTGAGTGAACGACGTCATGTAATGTAGTCTCTGATGTTTAGTGGTAAGTTTGAGTGAACGACGTCATGTAATGTAGTCTTTGATGTTTAGTGGTAAGTAGCTTATATGCACGTGTCCAAGACTTCTTTGTAATTTGTCAACTTTTAATGAAAATTTTTAATTTTTCAAAAAAAAATTTCTACCTTATCTCTTTGAATATAAAAGAAAAGAAAAAAAATTATACCCATCTCTATTTTAGCGGTGTACTAATTATTCCCGTCACTTCTTATTAGCAAATGGCGAATTGGCGATAAGGACAAAGGTTGGATGAGATTTCGAATTAGAAATTAGAATAGCTCTTGCATGGTGGATGTTCAAATGCCTGAAATGGCACGGCTCATTTGAGAACTGAAAAACAGAAATGCCTTTAGCACTTCTCACGAATTTTAAGGGTGATTTAAGCAGTGCTTGGACTGAATTTGAAAAAGAACTTGATGCTACCCCAGAAAGTCCAAATCCATTGAAGAAATTTGAACCAAATGAAGCAGTGACATTAAATTCCTAATTCTTCATAGAGAATAGTTTAAGTTCAAATTTTCATGACTAACAGTACCCTGACGATCCCGCTCCTCCACGTGGACCTACCGCTCCACTGATGATTTCCAAGCATACGACAGAGACAGAACCATCGATCCAATTACTATTCAGTACTGAGATTCCATAATTGCCCACCAACTGAGCAGAAACTAGGTAGCAAGTTTTCACATCTCAGAACACGTATTTGTGTGTCAATGTCAAAACTTTCCGTCTACAAACATAAGAATTTGAAAACGAACAGAACAAAACAGAACACAGGCACACCCAAGCACACAAAACCAAATACGCCTCGTTGTTGTGCCCCTTAAAAGCTAGACGGGTAAGGAGTTTCGCTGTGTCAGGTTTTCCTCTGGAAACTCAACATCTTTAATCCCAAACTCCAATACAAAGGAAAAAGAAAACCCCCATCTCTCTCTCTCTCCCTATCTATAATCTATCCACGTCTCAAAAGGATCAAAGCTTGCTTTCACTTGCCAATGGCGTTTAAGTACTCTCTTTCACCAGTCTCATCGTTGTTACAAGAATTTTGCCCCTTCCATTCCTTTCCTTTATTAAGAAAAGAAACTGATCCCAGTCCCACCTGGTGAAAAGGGAGGCGAGAGAAGGAAAAGTTAAAAAACTATTAAGGAGCGAAACGACGCTTATTGAGAAACTAAACGACGGAACTAATGTGGTTGTCCCGCACAAGCGCAGCATCGGACACTGGGACTGGGCTGGTTCCATTGCACCGTGGGACCCTAAAACGTCTCTCTTTGTTCAAAAAGACTGCACACGTGCACTGAAAGAGCCCCATTTCGAAAGGTGCTTCATGGCTGGATTATCACAAATGGCATCCACCACCACCACCACCGCAGCAAGTAGGTTTTTTAATTAAAATGAACAACAATTGTTAAGGGGATTGCAAATAAATAAAAACAAAACAAAGAACATTACGAAGAAAAAGCTAATCTGTTTTACTTATGGGTAATGTAATGATATGAAGTATGTAAAATCCGAAATTTCCTTTTTGTTTTTCCCAAATATCCTGTGACATGTACTTTCACTTCTCTTCCTGTAACCCGTACCCGAGGCCAGACACTTTCCAAAAAGATTTTAAGAAAAACAAACGTAAAACACAGGAAAGAATCTCGATGGCCTTGCCCTTTCCATCTTTATGACCGGGAAACCGACTCCGCCAGTCTCCCTATTCTCTCCACCAGCTCTGGCGACAGTTTCTTTACCGCTTTCCTTTCCTTTTCCGGTCGAAAATCGAATCCTAATGCGTCCGACACCTCCTCCGAGCTCCACCCCGATTTCCGGAGAATGTCCGAGAACCGATCCGCTTTCAACAGCAAAGCATCTAAAGCCGCTTGGTGATCCAACAACACCATCTCTCCTTCAAAAAAACCCGAAGCCGAAACCTCAACCATCTCAGATATTTCTGATTCACCCCATCCGCCTTCTCTCAAAACCGACCCGATTTGCCCTATATACTCGTCCACCCATTTAGGCACCTCCGATCTAGGCGGCATGTCGATGAATCGCTCCGGCGACGATGACCCCGACGACGAAGACGCCGCCGAGTTCCTCCTCCGCCGGTCTACTGCCGCGTCGCTCCAGAATTCCACCCATCGTGGCGTTCTCGCTCCGGTTACCATACCCGTATCCAAGCTCCGCCGCGAAAAATTCGAGGATGAACCAGCGAACTTCTCGCTCACGGATCGTTGCTTCTGGAGAGATAGGAGATCGGACTCAGAGCTCCGAAAGAGAGATTCTCGGTCAAAAAAGTCGGACAGATCCAAGCCGCAGCAGAAGATCCGATTCTCGTCCACGAAAAAGATAGGGTTTCCCGCTAAAGAAGGTTGACAAGGAATGTAACAATGGTTGAAGATAGGAATCAACAATGGAGCTCTCTTCAACGCATTTCTCGCCACACGTAACGCTTTTTCTGGATTAGACGGCCTCAGACCCCAAGACTTGGACCAAAACGTGTTACGCGCGATTTGGAACGAGATAGCTGCAATTGGAAGATCAAGCGAAGCTCGGAGATGGAGTCTGGCTCCACCAGAGCGCCAGTCTGGGAAGCCTGCGCCTACTGGTAAACCGGCGGAGAGCACGGCCCTGAGATCAGGAGGGAAAGCGAAGCCGAACTCGGCCTCGGCTCGGGCAAACTCCGCGTCCGATAGACCCTCTTGTACTTGGATTCCCGAGCTACGTAAATGGGTTATCACTTTATCGGCGAGGGAAGAGAAGGAGAGCAGCCCGTTGCGGACAGGGAGTGCGGAGTTGGTGGACGGGGCGGCGGCTCTGGCGGAGAGGCGTCGGAGACCGGCTATATGAGCCGGGTTGAGACCGGTCATCCTCCGGTCGACGTCGACCATTGCGAAACCAAAGTGTTGTAAAGACCAGAGAGTGTGATTATTGGAGTAAAACGGAAGAGAAGGGTATGGTATGTTAAGTGGAGATGGAGAAAAGCGAGGGAACACAGAGAGTGGACTACTTTTTTCCGTGTTCGCAAGAAAAGTGGGATATTTATAGGAGTAAAGGAGTGGAGTCCACTTGGTTCGATTTTGGGGAATTGCCTTGATTGACCCTCCAAAGTCCATCTAATTAGCGGTAATCATGGTGGGTTATGGCAAGGGACTGTAGGGTTATTTCCGGAAGCTGATAGGGACAACGGCTCTTCCATCGTCTGTCCTCATAAAGAAAGAGGAAAACAGTTAGTTAACTTTACAAACGGTAATTTAGCAATCGGAGACTGTGGTGAAATTGGTAAAGGTAATTATAAAATCATTGAAATTGCCTAGTTGTTTGAAGATATTCCTTGGTCTAGTCAAAATTAATGTGGAATCCGATAATAAATGGTTCCTTACAAGTGTGTGATAATTATTGTGGACAGCAGAGATAAAGCTAAGCCCATAATAATAATGGCGCCTTGTTGAATCACTCTCGTTTCATTTGTTAAAACATATAGCAGTTTTGGGGTATAAAGCTAATCATTTGCCATACTCCGACACAACGCAGCACAGCCAGTATCTGGTTGAGCAGTACTGTAGTATCTTCTTGCTCTCCTGTTTGGTGCCCAACACCACTTGTGCAGCAGATGGAAAGCATTTATTCTTCTTCCCATCAAATACTAATTAATACTACTCTGCGTAGTCTCTTTATATTGCTGTGCTCCATTTCCTACCTAAGTGAGGAGAACTTGTTATTTCTTTTCACGAGAACTTAGGCTAACTTCAACTATATTTATCTTTATGACCCCGTGACATGCCATGTTAAGAGTCAAATTTAATCAACATACTATAAGAATATAGGACTGTCACAAGACATTAAGCAAGGCCGGCCATGTTCAATGGGGAAACTTTCCTTTTCCTCTATAAATTTAACAAATCACGAGCAGTCCGAGCTTGAAGCTAACTTGAAAGTGAATGGTATTCGATACGATGGAGCAAAAATAGACGACTCTGTTAGAAGGCGAAACACATTTTGTTAAACAAGGTTGAAGGAACGTAATTAGATGTTACGATAACTTTTGGAAATGGTGTCGCAGAGACTTTCACATGGCATCACCTCCTCCAAGGTATCCAATACCCAATTAACTCAGCCCTTCTCATAAATCTACCTTCCAGTTCTGACAGAAAAACAGTAAGACCAGCCTATCTGCTTTTTTTTTTACTTCATTGGGTTATAGTACAATGATATAGCCCAAAATTAAACAGCGTTTGGTGTGGCATTTTGAGGACGTCTAGTCTTTGGACCAAGTACCAATCAACTTTTGAACCAATCATGTAATAAATAAAGAAGAAAGGACTGAGATAATCTCTCGTCTTCACGCCATTTTTTGCTCATTCTAAAGTTTAAACCAATGTATTTGTAGCTATCGATATATTTTTACCAAAGTCAAAACACAAATTAAAGTTAAATTATAATGAGTGTAACGACATTTTATTATAATAAGATTTTAAAAACCCTAGGACTTGCTTGAATCTCTCCTACCAATTTACAAATATACACTAGTTTACTTCTTCAACTTCAAGAAATGAATATTCTTTCCTTAAAATTGTTAAGAAAAGTATCAGTGAAGAGACTTAAGTACGAAGTTCCTCTGAATGAACGATATCTCATGCAGCTCTGAAGGCGTACCTCTTACACAATATGTATGTACAAGTTTGGAAAGAACAATAAAATGCATAGTCTTTTTTTTTTCTTTTTCTCATAACTGATTGCATATTCTATTGTACATGCACAAAACTGTATTTAGTCAATTCCAGATAGATACGAAAACGACAGAGAATTAATTAATGTCAATTATATGTTAAATTAGTAATTTGCTTGAATAGGGGATCAAATAGGGTTGTGGCTGCGACCATTTCGTGCGAGTTATGGCATAGACCGGCCACCGCCGGCATCTAGCTGGATTACAGAAGTTGTTCGCTTGTTCGCAATTCTCGGTCCTCTATTTTTTGGAGAAGAACAAATAAGAAATAACAGCCGTTTGATATAGTAAATTCAATTGACTAAGTTAATGATTAATCACATCTTAGTCTGGTTATTTGTATCTAACACTTGCATGATTTGGTTGATGGAGACGGAGGGATGTTGTCATTTGACAATCACATCAATCTCTTCAATTAAATATACAAATTCAAATCGTTAAGATTAAGAATAGGAATCTTACATATAAATTAATGACTTTCTTACAGTATTGAAACTTATTGTTTATTATAATTGAACATCTAATTAACCGTCAGATGATTGCTCAAATCAATTTCATAATTCCTGGTTGGAGAATTTCTTACATTTCCTGAGACTGTCGGCTGAATAGGTTTTAGAAGTTTGGATTTCATTGACTTGGACGTTAGGGCTCTATTCAAAGAAAAGGGATCACATGTGAGGTTGGCCTCGGTTTTCGTTCTTTGATCAAGAGGAATAAACATATGAGAAAAATTCTGCCTTGTGATCGTTATAATTTGGCCGGTGGGATAGAATTAGTCAACGACTCAAAGGTATCTTCATGGATTGTGATTTATTTATTTGACGATGTATTGAAATTAAGAATAAAGATTGTACATTCGTCTTTTAATATTTTTATATATTGATTTTACAAATACAGGATTCTCATTAAAAGCGATTAACATAAAATATTAACAATCTTTACTAAAATTGATCGAACTTACTTTTTTGCTAATTATCAGCATCATATTAATATAAATAATCAAATACTTTGACCTTCAAAACTTGAGTTCATAGTTCTAAAATATGATTACAAGTACTAGGATAACCAAAGTTTTCATGATGCACTCCTTTTCTACTCATCGATCTCTGTTATGGTAACATCATTTGTAGGGTAAACATTGCCAAAATCTCACCAAGCAAATGACCACTTGCTTGCACCTTAGTTTGGAAGTAACTTGTACAGTGCCCATACCTCCCTCACAAAAGTCCACCTTGTTGGACTTTTGAGGTGTGAATGGGGCCATATACAGAAGATTAGTAGCAGGAACTTTCTCAATATGACAAGGATGGTAGCTTAAGAAATATGTGGAAATTTTTTAATGGGACCAACAAGTCAGGACTCAACTGCAAGTGTTGGATAGACTTGTAGGCTTGGGAGGGTTCTTTCGCCCCAGCTTGTACTAAACCCTTGCAACAAATATCAAAAGTATGCCTCAACATTGGTTGGACAGGTCACAGGTGAAGTTAGTTCTCTCAACAGTGTCCAAATTTGTAATATGGAGCTTTCAAAACGTGATTAAAGCTCATTTTAATATTTAGAATAAAAGTTATTAGTTGATCAAGATGTATCATTTATAAATTATTACATACAGGTTACACGGTAAAAACTTAATATGGTATGTATGGTTAACGGAAGAAGCTGCTGTCGGGTCCTAAGAATCAGTGGGCAAGGCGGGGGCTAATGGACCTAAGAAATGATACGGGTTGGCATAGAAATGACATTGGTTTGCTTAGTTTGTCTTCATCAATCCTCAATTATTGTCGATTAGTGATAAGATAGATCATAAACAATCATAATTTGGTAATAAATGCAGATGACTGACGTGTAGGTTATCATTGGAACACCTTGTCGATATGTCTAACGACTTGTAGGTTTTCAAACTAGTGAATCAGGAAAGCCATACACTCGCAAGAAATGGACAATGATAAATGAAAAAGAGATGACAGGAGTTTCGTGACTGTCTAATAGTGACTGAGACTACACGTTGTAGATTTATATTAACTTGGCATTAATTAAGAGGCAACATTATCACGAGTTGATCTAGTAAACATAGAGTAGACAGTGATACTAAGATTTCCTGTACATGGGGCTACTATGATGTTAGCGGAAGTCACATCTAGCTGGTATCGAAATAACCATTCCCTTTAAAGATACGTAGTTGAAGCACCCTTACAAGTCATCACACGAAGTTCTGGCAACCAAAACTATTCTCAATTAATATCTGCCCAGATAAAAGAACACGCTAAGGGATATGGGCAGTTAATCAGGAACCAGAAGATAATAACGCATTCCTATATGCACGAAAATCTAAAAGACAAGAATGTAGCATTATAGTGTAAAGAAACTAATATTTGTTCTGTAGACTAGGCATATTTTAGCCATACATGCATGGCCAAGCAGAACATGCATATATTTGTCCCTTCTAGTATCTAACGGTGCTTTAGGTTTACTGGGTCTAGACCTCAATATTTATTTGCATCGAAAAGGTTACAAACCTTGCTCCCCCATTCCTGTTACGCAATAACGACCTAGAACCAACCCCTGTTTCCTTTCTTTTCTTGCTCAAATTAAAGAAGATAAGATGGAGTTTTAAAATATGATGTCCAAATTGACATCATATTTTAAGTTAGGATCTGGGTTTTAACGTAGACTAGAAAAAAAGAGAGGGGAAATTAATTTGAACTGTCGGTAGATAATTATGATGATGATTAAAGAATTAGATTGGAATGGTTGCTATAAGAATAACATCATTTTCGTAGGTCAAGGATCGATGGAACCTACTTCTACTATTTTTATACACTCTCACCTTAAAGGGATGCATCAAATGGCCTTTGTTTAATCGAAGAGACATACACCATCCCATATGCTTCTTCCAATTCCCCTTAATAAATATGGTTTTTGTTTAACTAATAAAAGGTTTCGGCTACTACACTTTATAGGAATCATTGGTCGGTAAAGCCTAGTTCAAGTGGGATTTATAGGTTAGATGAATTGGGATTCATTTCCTTCATCATTCGTTGAAGTCATGTTCCCAAATTAAAGATTTAATTTAATTTGGATGATTAAAAGGCCTTTATGATGTAATAATTAAAGAGTTTTCAATACTCTATGGGGTAATTCTTTTTTTTTTCTCTCTTTGGTATTCAGAAATTAAGACAAGAGCATAGTATGAGGTATGTATTTTCTATCTTGACAACTATAATTTGAACACTTAAGTTAAAACGAAGAAGAACTTACTTTCTCTTACATAAGTACTCTTGAATTCTTTGTCAAATATATGAACAACATTCCTTCTAACACATTTTAAAATAACTTATCCTTCCAAGAATAATTCAAACACAACTTGACCTTGAAAAGAAATCGCATAGCGTCTAGATTATTGTACTATAAGAGAATCGTAGCCCTAATAATAGTGAGTGTAGGGCACTAGATGATTGAATGCAAGTACATAGATATTTTATGTAACGAAAGCTTTTGGTTGGGGATAAACCAAATATAGATACGAGAGGTTTATCTTGACATAGGGACTCTCCACTGTTCGCTATCAAAACCCTAATAATAGTTCACCTTGCTGAGTGGAACCCGTTTATGCTATTTCAATGGTATGATCATGAAGCAAAATATAACTCTGCTCTGCCCACATGAGATCTAAAGTAGATTTGTGTCCCCTCGTGTGTAGGGATCACATTTTATATGTTCATACGTTCATTATTCTTTTTCCTTTCTCTTTGGGTCGATGGATGTATAGGCAAAGTAAAGTTGTGAAAATGAGGCTAAAGATCTATAGAGACATAGAGATCGGTAGGCATCGCTTTCTAAGCATAATGAGAAGCGTGCGTGTGATAAGGATAGAATAAAGTGAGGGTTTAGAAGTTTGTTTTATGGCCTTTGCTTTACAAAGAAAAATTGAAAGAGGTGCCTTGCAGTGCAAGAACTACAAAAGAGAAGGATTTAAAGTCCTTCACGAACCTCTCACCCTAAAGAAGTTGATAAATTGACAAATACTTCAACTTGGATTCTTCTCCACTTACTTTGAATAAACTTAAAAGTTGCGAGGACGCAAGTTGGGTTCCCCCATCAATCGAAGTAAAAGCACACTTTTCACTTTTTAAACAGGAACCACGCAACTTTCAAATCCATCCCTAAGATTATAAACATCTATTTCACACACTGGATCTGAGGGCTATGAGCTTTTAAGGCTTGATTCCTTGAAAAGTAACTGGAGACGAAGCTAAAAGTCATTTGCATCAAATAAGCACTCGGACATCTTGATTTCGAGTCGTTTGGATTCAATAAAAGAACACTTGATGTGCAGGGACTAAAAATCTGACAATTTAATGGTATGATTATACTTCTGGCTAGATACTTTTGTCGTCAACAGATATGAATCAATTTGTGGGAAGCCTTTTATAGTTTTTCATGTACTTAAAGATGCTATACATACCAATTTAATTTATTAGAACAGTGAGTTAAACAAATTAGTTCAACTCCTGATTACTTGTTATCCTGCTTTTTAATGAATAACAAAATCATACGATTATCAGATTAACGCATTCTCCTAAATACTGGACCGGCAGGTCATTTCGGATGAAGCGTTTGACGTCGTTGTCAAAGCAGTACGTTCAATAGGTTATATCACTTTGATTTTCTTATTCGAGGAGCCATAAACACGTCCACAGAAAAAAGGAGTGACGACTTTCTAATTTCTATATGCAACTTTGGTTGTCGCTTAAATCTGACATAAAGTTTCCACTAACATCAGGCGTTGTTGAACCTGATTTAGCTCGTATTAGTTCTTCTCTGCTGCAGCCAAAAGGTCACCTTTTAAAGTTTGAGAACCAACTGCCACCGTCAGGCACAAGAGGACAGCCTACCTACAACGAAAAGCCAAACTCCTGAGCTGAGTAGGGCATCTCTGGCTCTGACAAAGTAATCAACCTCATGAGTCATGACAGATCCGACAAACTGCTTTGGAATTGAATTGTCCGAACAAGACAAATAGTACGCTAAATTAGTTTAACCCGGCTCGGTTCGGTCCACTGGCTCAGGTTAATGGATTATTCAATTGGTTCGACTGAAATTGAGCTCGCAAGTTAGAGTTTCGCACGTAAGGACGAGGACAGGAAGGTAAATGAGTCTCCTAGCAATATAATATTTGATATGTGCTTTTCAACCATTATGATATGGTCTGTAATATAAAGCTCACTGAAATTTCAATTATAGCACTACTAGAACAAATACCAAAACTTTATAAATTTACACAACTCAATTATTAAGTTTAGGAACTCATTAAAATCAAACAAATAAATTCAAGTTTACCATAAATCATATATCTGCAAAACAATTACCTTTCAAATTTTATGAAGATGTCTACTCAAATTAATATGGAACAACCCTAGGGTGGGCATACGCTGTTGTAACTTGCATGACAAGTTTTGTACCCCAAATACCCGCCATCCTACGCAGGTTATAATCATGAGTCGTGACCCATTTCATTTATTCAGCTTTCTAAGCTGTTCTTGTCAACAAATTCAGTTTTAGAAAGAGGGCGACCAACATAATGTTAGCAAACATAGAAACCTGATGCAACGCAAATCAGAGTTCGTATTACAGTCTCCAACAATCTCTCAAAGTCATCAGTCATGGCTGTGCAACAACTATGCTAACCAATTTTAACCGTACCACTCGTTCCATAGCTACTTGTGGGTCGTATATTAATTGGATAATGCTATTTAACAAGTCAACTCCCGACGTAGAAACATGAGCAAAAAAACTGAAAATTGAGAACTAACAAATGAGATAGGCAATCTCATTTAGAATGTTGCAAGAAGGTTAGCAATAAAAGATTCATTCAAAGAAAATTTAAATACACCGATGCCTATCATCTATTATCTTTCTCAATACACCACACCATTGCCATAGGGCAAAACTGCCAGACCAGTTCAGAAAGGACAAAGCCACAAGTAGGTTTAGCAACCCACCGCCAAGAAAACTTCTGCCATCAATACCTTGACCTGCTTCTTGCCCTGAAAACTAACATTGTTGATTAGTTCTAAGGACAACGTGCATAAAAAAAGAAAATCAAAATGTGGGATTGTGTTCACCTTGGTGAACGGGAATATGAGTGAGATCGAGAGCGGGATCGACGTGAATGAGAGCGGGAGCGGGAGTGACGTGAACGGGAGTGAGAATGAGAATGGGAGGGGGACTGAGACGGGGAGTAAGAACGAGATCGAGAACGAGAATGGTATCTTCGTGAACTCCTGCTTGGACTTCGGCTGCTGCGGTACCATCTGCAATAATTAGGAACCCATCGCTCTAAAGATTAAAGAACTGAAAACAATAGTTAGGACCAGTATCTCAACATTGCAAAGATAATTAGCCAAAGTTGAAACTAGTCCTCTATTATTGCATAGATACCTGGGCGGAGATCGACTGTAGCTCCTGCTGCGGCTGCGACGCCTATGTCGACTTAATCTGCTTGTTTCTGCAAGTTTCTCAAGCTTCTGGCGTTCCTGTTCTCGTTTCTTTGCCATTTCAGCAGCAGTATCCTTTTTAACTGTATGAGAAAACGGTGACATTAAGGAACATAAACATATTTAATGAAAAATGAACAATCCCCCACTCCCTTCCTATACAAAAGACAATTGGTCTCACCCCCTTGCATCCAGTGCATCAGAAGAAAGTATAATTTCATAAATCCTTATCCTCCTAAGCGTTTAAATAAACAAAAGACACAAAGAGAAGAATGAACTATAAGACAAAGGAGATGAAGATTGTAAGTTATACTTTGTTTGTTCAGCTGTTTACTCATAATTCTTTTCAGCCTCTCCTGTGGAGTTTCTTTCTTCTCTCCCTGTTGCTGCTTCAATGGTCCCCCAGAAGTACTGCCCTTGGTCAACTTTGCTAATGCTGATGAACTGCTGTAGGAAAAAGAAACCAGGATAAAGTTTTACCAGGTACACGCAAAGAATACAGTAATAGCGAAAAGAAGAATGAAAGAGAAAAGTCTTATGAAACCTTCTAGTACATGAAAAATAATATAAGCTAAGTGTGCGAGTTACTTGAGGTCAAACTACACATCATCAGACACGACTACAGACCTTACTGCTGGCTTCAAAACTTTACTACTCTTCTCCTTATCAAGTGTTACACCTGACGCAGGATCAACATGCAGTGCCTCAAGTATGTGACCAGATGATGGCCTGCAGGAAAGTACATGCATTAAATATTGCATTTTGATGGTTCTACACAAGTCGAAAACACGCAGATTATGTCCATTTCGGGATTAAATGAGCTTCAGAAAGGAAGCCTTCTTCCCTCTCCATCTTGGCTTTTATGCAGATAACCCTAGATCTGATCTATTCTAAACCAACAAAGTTTGCTTCAGGTAACAAAATGGGTAAGCCGCAGCAGACAAAACACTGTGCAATCTATCTTTGCTAGAATTAAAGGTCGAGTGCTCCGACCGATTTGACATAACAGCATTGGATGGAGGAGATGGTGGTGGTGAAAATCCTTCAAGCTTGGGTTCATTTCCGTCACCAGACCCCCCAAATTCAGTGATATATTCTATCTTTGGTGTCCTTGGTTTACTACGGTGACCTTCATCAGAATGACCTGCATGAGCATAACGTCTAGAGCGCGATGGTGAATATGATCGAGATCTGGACCTAGATCTGTAAAAGAGAATAAATCCAACAATGGTGAAAATTAGACCTCTTCAAGCAAACCAAAAAAAAAAATCAAGGGAGCACAGTCACACCTTCTAAACCGAGAATAAGCTTCATAAGTTGGACTTCCCCTAGGTTCCCTGCATCAATAGATGGAAGCAACTATAATAATCTGCATGACATGATATAAATCCTGAATTTGTAACAAAAACAGCAAACAGAAGAAAACTTGTATATTCTACCGATATGGATCACGATGAAGCACTCTAGTTCCTGTTATCCTTGCAGCTTCTCTTTCTCTTTCTTTTTCTCTTTCTATTTGAGAAGCTTTTCTCCTTTCTTTGCGACTGAGCTTTCTCTAAAATAAGTGAATCCAAAATTAAAATATCCCTTGCATTCAGAAAAAGTAAAACATAAAACTAAACAGAAACTAAGAGAACTTACAATTGCAGGATCTCCCTTGATCACTTCCTTTTGTCTTTTCTCTTCCTCTTTTGCCTTTTTCTCCATATAAACAAGCCAACCGTACCTCTTAACTCCAAATTCTTTTGCCATGACATCCATTGTTTCATCATCACTATCATCACTGTTAAATTCATCATCATCTTCATCTTCATCCTCATCATCATCCACGTCATCATCGCCATCTGAAAGGTGGGATCCCTCGTTTGTACCCCCATCATAAGAGAATCCAACTTGAGAATATGAGCCCTTGTTTATAGGCGGTCGTGGTGGCTGAGAACTACTGAATTTGCAAGAAAGAGAAGATCAGATTCCAATTAAGTCAGACACAGTAATGATAGCCAACAGAAATGACCTAGTTATGTCATGTGATGCAAAAGATCAGAGCCAATAAAAAAACTACAACTACTTTAACAACCAACTCCATGACAGGCAAACTTAGACCACAGATGCTTAAATCACCGAGGATACTGGAAAGCATGACAAAGATTATGCCTTTATTCATAAAGTTAAAACATAAAATTCCTTGATACAGGCATTTAAAAGTTATGCTATATTGAATAGAAAAGGTAAGATATGGACGTCTAGGAAAGAGAAAATAACTAGAACCACAATAATAGTTAGTCAAATGATTGAAAGATTTATCCTGAATTTCCTTGCCAACTAATTCTGAGTAGCTTCATGTCAATCGTCATTGGAATTCATGTCTCGGTCAATAGCTAAATTATTAAACGAAGGCGCAAACCCCTTACTTGACCCAAAAACCAAGTGAAGAATGCAAAAATTAGCCGCCGGATGAACTGATTGCAAAATTTCTAGTTCTAAAAGCAGCGAAAAAGACACATTACCTCACTATGGACGATAAACATCAACTGACTGAGACGAAGGAAAGGAGAAAAGGGATCATGATTACCTATCAGATAAAAATGGAGCTACAGTTTTCGCCTCCATCTCCTGATTTACGTGTTGCAAACCATCTTCATCAGAAACTGTTAAATTATAAAAGAGGGGCTTGTGAAGTGACCTCAAATCAATCCGTAAACTCTAACCAAACCAAAGTAAAAAGCCACAATCATTTTTCCCCCAAAATTTTTAAAGTGGCAAAGTATATTTGTTAATTGTTATAGATAATAAGTAAAGACATTCTATGAAATAAAAAAAGTACCGACATCCTCTACGCCGATGCTTAATTAAATCCCGATAACGCTCAAAATTAACAAACTCTTCTAATTCTTCTTCTTCTTCCGATTTCTCTTGGGCCCTAAAATGCCTGGACCCAGGTTCTCGAATAAAATCAAGAAGAGCACGACCATCAAATCTGTCAATCAAAACGTCCTGTTTTCCGTTCCAAGGTATCCTGAGACAAAATTTAATCCATTAATTCCACTCCAAATCAAGCACACAGATGCAAAAGAAAAGAAACCTCCAATCTCAAAATTTAACAAAACAATAACAATGACCAAAAGATCACACATACAAGCCTTGCTGATCTTGAGTGGCTTGATAGAGGCCATCATCGCGATAGACCCGAGAACGAGAACCAATGACCTGAATAGATTGCTGAGGATCGCCTCTCCGTTTCGCCAAGTACACCGCCCGCCGCTGTGCTCTCTTCCGTGCGGCGTCCATCATGTCGTGCACCTTCCTCTCCGATCTCCGAGCTTCGTGCCACATCCTTCCCCGATTCTCCAAAACCCTAACCGTACCGGACCGACTATTAATTAATTACACGATGAGAGGAATCGTTCTAGTTTCTTAGGTTTTCTTCCCTTCCCTATCGGGTGCTTTTTAGTGTATACGAGAGTGGCGGGTTAAGAAATCTGGACCGTTCGGACCGGACACGAGGTCTATGGAATTGTACGAACCGTAGGATTACAAGCTTTAGTGTTTGAGAATTTTGTGCGGCCAACGACACCGTCTCTTCGGTCACAAGAAGAGCCAAACTATGTCGTATTATGAGAAGCTTAAAATGTTCAACTGGGCCGAATGTGACTAATTACAGGTCACGGTACCTAGTGGTAGACCTCCGCACCAACTAAGCTACTTGATATTGAATGAGTGAACTGACCCACTGCTAAAACAGTGGCCCAGAAATGGGAAAAAACAATTCAAACTCTTTTGAATTTTGATTGGTTGATAAATTCCAAGTTTTAGCCACATTCGTTTGCTTTCTTTTTTAAGGTAAATTTCGTTGAAACTTTTGTTAGATATATTATTAATGTACTCTCTTATTTTTTAAAATTATTAGTAACTTTTTATAATTATACTTTTATTGTCAATTTTCTTCTAAACTGTAGCTACGAAATTTAAAATGATATCCCGAAATATGTGTAGTGTAACGTAATAAAAATAATTTCTTTTTAAATTTTGTATTTAAATTTTTAATAAATGTTGAACACAAAAGCAATAAATATTATAAAATCAAAACTATGAAATATTACTAGTAATCTTTAAAAATTAAAAGGTACATTAATAATATGTCACAGAAAAATTGGTGTACACGTCAAATTCTGATAGTTAAATTATTTTTGTATTAGTCTATGATTAATTATGTTTAAATAACAACAATAGGTTTGGAATGCTTTGTAAGAAATATGGCTTGAAGTTATGACCTATATTTTCTCTAAGCCCATATTAAACTTAATTCAGGATTTTCTTAATTTAATAGTATGTTAAATCTTGACCGTTAATTTATTATTTGATAGACATACAAGATTTAATATAAATAAAGAAGTATGTATAAACTAATCCTCTCTCTACCCTAATAAAATACAGACAAAACAAATACAAAACGAACATAATTGTGCATTGAGCTATCCTTCAATTTGCAGTTGATCTAATTTTTGCATATTTGTTTATGCATATTTGTTTTTCTCTTTTAATTTGCTCTAACAGATATTGGTTGGGACCTATCAATTAGTATTAGAGTCATGTCGACGAACAAAGAACGAATCAAGAATCTTCAAGCAAATCTAGGCAATTTGCATGACGGAATGAGTCGAATGGAGCAAGGTCTTGCCAATAAGCTTCGTTCAATGGAAGAAGTGATTACTCGGTTATCTGATGTAGTCCTTTCTCAAAGGGAAGGATCTGCTAGCAATTCTTGTGGTCAACCCACAAACACCCAAGAAGGAATCAAAGGGGCTGTAGAGGAGAGGCGCCATATGTTCTCCTCTAAACTCACAAGGCTTGAATTCCTGAGATTTGCCAACAGCAACCCCACTGAATGGTTTAGTCACGTGGAGCAATTTTTTGAACATTAAAAAACTTCGAACTTGCAAAAAGTTCCTTTAGCCTCCTTCCACCTTGAAAGTGAGGCAAACCAATGGTGGCAATGGCTTCGCAAAATATACATCGATGAGAGGCAACAAGTGACATGGGAAAATTTTCAGTCAGAACTTTGGACCAGGTTCAGGCTAACAGAATGTGAAGATTTCGACGAGGCACTTTCTAAAATCGAACAAACATGAACCTTGCAGGATTATCAAACAAAATTTGAACGATAGGGCAACCAAGTTCAAGGATGGACTCAAAAGGGACTAGTAGGAACATTCATGGGAGGGCTGAGACCTAAAATTGTAGATGGCATACGTATGTTGAAGCCCAAAACATTGAAGGAGGCCATAAGTTTGGCACGAATGAGAGACGGGCAATTAATTAGGGAATAAAAGTTTGTTCAACCTCCATGGCTGGAAGACATATAGAAGAAGCATGCATAAGGGCTTTGCTTTCATTATAATGAAAAATTTACACCTGGATATAAGTACAACGATCATCAGTTGCTCTTGTTGGAAGGCAACAATGCAAACAGTGAAGAGGATATCGTTGAAAGGCAGCAAAGTCGAGCTACAATTAACTTCAACCTTGAGGATAAGGTTACAGTGAAAAGGGAGGGCAATTTGAGATGTCACGATACAAGTAGATTGTGTAAATCATGCAATATGGAAAACGTGGGATAAACCTTTTTCTTCAACTTGTTGCTTGAGATTCGGTTATCTAGTTGTTTAGGGGGTCATGTTACCCATTAGTCGTTAGTGGAGTACCTTTAGTATTTAGAATTCCTTATAGTTAGGACTAAGATGGTTGCTGCAGGCTTTGTATTTAAACATTTCAATTATCAATGATAAGGGGGGATTTTTTTTAGCGTCAACTTAAGTTACTAGTTTATTCACACCAAAAGTAGAATTTTTGCATATTTGTTTCTACATATTTGCTTTTCTCTTTTCTTTTGTTCTAGTAGGTTTTGGCTGAGACCTATCATATTCTTAATCTGTTTTTGTTTTTTTTTTAATGTATGGTGCATTTGCCTAAACCTACTGATCATCATGGTTTAAATTCACGAGAGGATTTCCTTGTGTTTCTTCTAGAATTGTGTTTTTTAACGAAAAAAATTATAGTTTTGATTTGATGATTAATGAATTAATTTTAAAGTTTTGAATTCTTACGTTTTGGTAGTATTAATGATATTTTAACCTATAATCAAAATTTTAATCTTAATTTCATCTTATGAATATATTATTATTATTACTTTATATATATGGCAATACGATTAAAATTAATCTGCTAGTAACTAAAGTGGCCAGATTAGTTTTTAAATGTGTGGTCATACAATTTGTGTATTTTATGAAATGCTATTATAAAAATTTTATTAGTTGATGGAGATTAAGGACTAAAAAGGTACTACTACAGAGGCTAAAAAGGCACACCATAAGGCATAGGCAAGGTCTAATAGGTTATGTTTAAACTTTACGTGAATGACAATTGTCAGTAACGTTAAGTCTACTCTTCATAGCACTAAAAATCAAAATGCTAAATATTTTCTTAAGCTTATGGAAGATAAGCTTCACTCTACTGATAAGGTACTTGTAGGGATGCTTATAACTAAATTCACGACCATGAAGTTTGATGGGGCAAAGAGTACATAGCAACATGTTCTTGATATGACTGATATCGCAACAAGACTAAGACATTGAGTATGGTTGTGTAAGACTTCTTCTTAGTGTTGTTTATCATGAACTCATTTCCTACTGAATGTGGACCGTTCCACATCAATTATAGCACATGAAATGATAAATGGAATATTGATGAATTGTCTAGTAAGCTTACTCAGGAGGAAGCGTAATTAAAGAAACAAGGCATTCATTCTATTAACCTAGTGGGTCAAGGAGTTAGAAAGAAACTCAAACCAAAGGCCAAGAATTTTAAAAAGAAAGAACCTGCTAAAGTTCCACAGATTGTTGATGGTGAAAGGAAAGGACAAAAGTTAGACAAATGTCACTTCTGCAGAAAAAGGACATTATTAGAAAGATTGCCCAAAATATAAGGGTTGGTTCAAAAGGAAAGGTATACGTTATGTTTCTATATGCTTTGAATCAAACTTATCAAAATTTCCTTCTAATGCTTGGTGGTTTGATTCTGGTGTCACTATTCATGTTTTTAATATTATGCAGAGACTTCTTACATTCTAAATTATAAACCCAAATAGCAGCTTTTTGTTTATGGGGAACTGAATGAAGGCTCCAGTTGAAGTTGTAGGGACCTATAGGTTGACATTAGATACTGGGTTTCACTTGAATCTAATAAACACTCTCTATATACCTTTAATTTCTAGAAATTTAATTTCTGTTTATAGACTTGATGTTAGTGAATATAACTTTAAGTGTGGACATGTTTGTTTCAATTTGTATAAGAATCATTCCTTTATTGGTTATAAAATGTTTATGGTTGGTTTATATAAATTGAAACTTGATAGTTTTGTTAATCCCTATTTATTGTTAATCATAATGTTGGACTGAAATGTAGTTTGACGAATAAACATTCTGCTTACTTGTGGTATAAACGTCTGGGTCATATATCCAAAGAAAGTTAGAATGATTAGTAAAGAATGAGATTCTACTGATCTTGGCTTATGTGTGGAATGTATTAAGGACAAACAAACCAAACATAGTAAGAAAGGAGCAACGAGAAGCAATCAACTTTTTGAAATAACACACACCAACATTTGTGCACCTTTTGACACTCAGTCTTTTAATGGATAAAATTACTGCATCATTTTATAGATGATTTTTCACAGTATGGATATATCTATTTACTGCATGAAAAAATTCAAGTTGTAAATACCCTTGAGGTGTTAGAAAAGGAGGTTGAGAGGCAATTAAATAAAAAAGTGAAAATTATAAGATTTGATAGAGGTAGTGAGTATTGTGGAAAGTATGATGAATCTGGACAATGTCCTAGTCTGTTTGCCAAGTTCATCGAAAGTCATGGCATATTTGCACAATATACTATACCAGGCACACCACAACAAAACGGTGTAGCAGAAAGGCGAAATAGAACATTAATGGATATGCTTAGGTATATGATGAGTAATTCCTCATTACCTTAAAGTTTGTGGATGTATATACTTAAAACTGTTATGTATTTGTTAAACAGGGTTCTTAATAAGACAGTTCCTAAAACTCCTTTCGAGTTATGGACTGGAAGGAAACCTAGTTTAAGACAATTGTATGTTTAGAGTTTTCAGGCAAAAGCATATATATATAGTCCACATGAAAGAAAATTAGATTCTCAAACAATTAGTGGTTACTTTATTGGTTATCCAAAGAAATTTAAAGGGTACAGTTTTTACTATCCGAACCATAGTTCTATAATTGTTGAAACAACCAATGCCAAATTTTTAGAGAATGGTGAGGTTAGCAGGAGTGTTGAAAATCAAGTTGCGGATATTAATAAAATAAGGGTTGATGTTCCATTACCCATAAAAATTCTTAAACTTACAACTACAATAAATCTTGTTCCTACTTTTGAAGATCCAAATAATCAAAAATAACATTTGGATAATGAAGAAACACCCCATGAAAAAACTCACTTACCATGAGCTCAAGGATTTGAACTAACTGGTATAGCTCCAAATAAACCTGTCAGGGTTAGAAAGTTGATTATTTCTGATGATTATGTTGCTTATTTACAAGATTCAGATTTTGATTATGGCATTGATAATGATCCTGTTTCATTTTCAAAAGCTATAAGTAGTGATAAGTCTGAAAGGGGCATTGATTCTATGAAAGGAGAGTTAAAATCAATGGCTCAAAACAATGTCTGGGATCTTATAGACTTGTTAGAAGGTTTTAAATGAGTTGGTTGTAAGTGGGTCGTTAAGACTAAACGTAGCTTGAATGGCAATGTTGAAAGATATAAAGTCAGATTTGTTGCCAAAGGTTACACTTAGGAAGATGACATTGATTATAAGGAGACTTTTTCACCTGTTTAAAGAAAGATTCATTAAGGATAATTTTAGCTTTTATGGCTGAATTTGATTTAGAGCTACATCAGATAGATGTGAAAACAACCTTTCTGAATGGGGATCTTGAGGAGGAAGTTTATATGGATTAACCTGAAGGTTTTTCCATTGAAGGTAAAGAAAGTAAGGTGTGTAAATTGAATAAGTCGATATAAGGACTTAAACAAGCTTCCAGTTAATGGTATATTAAGTTTAATAATATCATTACTTCTTTCGGTTTTGAGGAATTCACCATTGATCGGTGTATTTACCAAAAAATTAGTGAGAGTAAGTTTATATTTCTAGTTCTATATACTAATAACATTTTGTTTACTGCTAATAACTTAGGTTTATTGCATAAGACTAAAGAATTTCTTTCTAAGAATTTTGAAATGAAAGATATAAGAGAGGCATCCTATGTGATTGAAATTTCTATATTCTGTAAGAGATCAAAAGGTTTGTTAGGATTATCTCAAAAAACCTATATTGAGAAAATTCTTGAGAAATTTAACATGAGCAAGTGCTCAACAGGTGCAGCCCCTATTCAAAAGGGAGATAAGTTTAGTGTTATGCAATGTCTAAAGAATGATGTGAAATGTAAGAAAATGGAAACAAATTCCATATGCTTCTGTTGTGGGCAGTTTAATGTACCTACAAACATGTGATAGACCTGACATCAGTTTTGTAGTAGGGATGTTGGGTAGATATCAAATTAATCCTAGTGTTGATCATTAGAAAGCTGCAAAGAAAGTGTTGAGATATTACATGCTCACTTATAAGAGGTTTGATCATTTATAAGTGACTGCATATTTAGATTCAGATTTTGCCAAGTGTGTTGATAGTAGAAAGTCAACATTTGGCTATTTGTTTCTATTAGCTGAAGGAGCAATCTCATGAAAAAGTGCCAAACAACCTATCATTGCTTCCTTCATTATGGAAGCATAATTTGTACCTTGTTATGAGGCTACAATTCATGCATTATAGATGCAGAACTTTATTTTAGGGCTTGGAGGTGTCAATATAGTAAGCAAACCGCTAAAAATTTATTGTGATAATTCTATAGTAGTTCTCTTCCCTAAAAATTGACAAATACTCTAGAGGCACAAAACACATTGGAATCAAAGTATTTTATTATTAAAGAGGAGATTCAGAAACAAATAGTGTACATAGAACATATTAGGATAGATCTCATGGTAACAAATCCTCTAACTATGGGTTTACAGCTAAAGATATTCAAAGAACATGTGCTTAGGATGTGTAGCACTCCCTTACCATAGGGTATACACTGAGACGCCCGTAGGTCATCCCGATACATATCCTACGAAAAGGGTGCGCTATGAGCAATCACTAACACTTCACATGGCATCAAATCATAAAGCATCAATACTAAAAATCACTAATTTTTGAAACCATAA